>JAPSGF010000013.1:7432503-7519148 GCA_035772895.1 Perdix hodgsoniae
GTCCGACAGCCTCGGGGCGATCTCCTCGAGGCGGGGCGGCGATCCTGGGAAATCCCCAGGAACCCCCACGGCCCCCGCGCGGGGGGGACACCGCGTGAGTCACCGGGACCCTCCCCCCGCCCTGCCGCCCGCCTCTATCGCGGCGTCGCCGCTGTCAGCTGGCGGCAGCACCGCTCCTTGCCGTCCGCGCAGCCCGGCCGTGAGGATGGAGGGACGCGGACCGCACCTCGAGGGGCTCCGAGAGGCGACCACGCTCCTTCGGACCGAGGGGCAAAGCTACCGGACGGCGGCGTGAGGCGGCCGAGCCGCACCGGGTGCCCCCCCCACCCCGCCCCAAAGCGGGGAATGAGAGGCGGCGGTGGCGGTGCGGGGCTGCCGGAGTCCGCCGGGACGCACCATGCGGGAGCTGGCGATCGAGATCGGCATACGGGTGCTGCTGTTCGGGGTCTTCGTGTGAGTAGTGGCCGGGCAGGAGGAGGGGGTAACGGCACCAGCGGGTAGTGCCTCAACTTTACTTCCTCGTAGCCGGGATGCGGAGGGGGAGAGGGGTCGGCAGCCCTTCAGCGCCGGGTAACAGCCGTCAGCCGCTGTTGGATACCTGCCCTCCCTCTTTCGGGAGTCCTGGGCGAGGGGAGATGCTGTTGTTCCCGTGGACGAAGTGAGGGGGAGCGCTGTGTCTGGGAGGGGGTTTAGTCCCTGGAGGTGTGGGAACACTTCTGACTCGGGATGATGCGCTGCAGATTTCTAGAGAATGATGTTCCCTAATGCTCTGTGGGAGAAGTGTGCAAAAATCAACCGGCCAAAAAGCCAAACAAACCAAACCGACCCAAGCCCTCAAACCTAGTGCTGCTGTCGCTTTGACACATATAGCTGCAATCACCTCTCGGCAGCGAGAGCGCTCTGGTTGCCCCAGGGCAGGCTCCTATCGTGGAGAGCCACTGCCTGGAGCTGAGAGAGGTGTGTGTGTAGCGGGGCTGGAAAGGCACTGCCGCACACTGCTGTGGGAACGCAAGTCATGACAGTCTGCTTGCTGAAAGAGCAGAAAGCAGTTCCGTGTTATTTTGCTCCCTGCCCTTTCAGAGCTGTACCTGTTTCTTTTCTTTTTTTCTTTTTTTTTTCTTCTTTTTTTTCCTGATGGTTCTCCATGTGTTGGAGCAGTGAGAAGTTCAGTCCTTCATTGAAGCTGGCTTGATGTTGAAAGATGAATATCTAAAATCTTTGAGGTCTCTCTAAAGCGCCACAGACCGGGTTCTGCTGTTGCCTGTTTGCCTGCTCAGCAGTGGGCTCACATTGTCACTGATGCATGTGGCAGTAGTGGGGCATCTGTTAAAGCACGGCGCTGACTTACCGCTGCGATGCTGGCATGCTTTGATCTGACTCCTTTCTGAGTCTCATGGTTAATGAATAACTTGTCCAGTTTGCTAGTAGTTGAATTTTTCCTTGTTGCTCATTTCTCTCTGATCTTCATTCGCATCAGTATATTTGCAATGTGTCTAATCAGTGTCGTCCTCTTTCTTCTAGGAAAGACTTTCAATAACCTGAGAGGTAGCTTTGATACCTTTCGATTCAGTTGCATCTTTACCTTGAAAGTTGTCCTGCTCCTTTCAGCAGAACTCTAATCTGGAATGCATGCAGTTACAGGATGGGAGCAGACCTCAGGGTGCAATGCCACATCAGGATCATATCTTTTGTACTTGTAATTCAGCACCTATTTCATAATTTTTGCTGTTCTTTATGCAGTTGTTTTAAAATTCACTGAATGGGTGGTTGAAGGAAATGCTTTTGGTGGAGTCACTGCAGTGCCAAATGGCTGATGCCTGTGGAAGCAATTGTCATGTTCTCTTGTGGCTCAACTCCTGCCTGCTTGGAATTCTGTGGAATAATTTAGATGTTGTAATAGGTCATTAGGAGCATTAATTGACATCTAAAACTAAACATTTCCATCCGGGTTGGCATTTAGTTTCATGAAGAACTGCGCTTTATTTGTTGGCAGTGATTGCAAAAATATGAACTCTAAGTAAACAGAACCAGTGGTTTTTATAGTGAAATGATCTTAACTTCAAGTACATTTTTGTAGTTGTTGAAATTGCTACTGCTATTTGGTGTTTCCCTCAGCTTTTCAAAGAGGCACTTATCCTTTGAAACCCCTTTGTGTTTGTTGTTTTCTGTGGCTTTGTAGACAACACGAGATGCATTTTTATGGAGTTCTGAGTTCATTGAAATATCTTTTCAAGAACGAACAATTACAGATGAAGTTGGAAGCCTTGGGACTGGAACCCAGGCAACAGCAGTATACGATCTGCTGCAGAAACCGTTTCTAGGAATGAAAAGGCTGTGTGGTTCTGTCCTCCCTTGGAAAGGAGTGCCATTAGTGCCAGTGAGTTGAGGCCAGGTCTGAGATGTAACAGCGGCATTGGTGGTTGTTGAGCAGGAATTGGGCTGAAGGGAATTAGTTCATCCTGAGAAGATGTTGATCACTTTGGTCACTGCAAACCAGTGCTGGAAGTCTGAGCTTGGAGAGAATGGTTCTGTAGTTACGGAGTGGTCATGTAAGCCATCTGTGCTTCCCAGATGTCTCCAGTTTCAACTTACTGACTAGTGTAACTCAGAATGATACACTGGCATATTTTGTACTGTAAAAAGGAAAAGCTGCATGTTATGTGTTATAGCTTTACTTGGTAATAAATGCGATTTCTTAAAAATGGAGGTGTCAAATCTTATGCTGTTTTCTGAAATTAAATGTATTGCCAGTTTGAATGTATTTTACAGCAACAACAGCCATGTTTTCTATCCTTGAGGCTGGCAACTTTTTTTCGTCTTTCCCCAGTAGCTAAAATTATCAACTTTGCTTGTGTCACTTGAAGGCAAAAAACCCAATACTTTTCATTTATGTTCTCTTCTGTCACAAGAATGTACAGCATTACAAGTTATGCACATTTTTGGTGGTTGTGTATTTGTTTGGGTGAGGTCAGCAGGCTCTACTGATAACAACTGACTCAGTTCTACACACTGTGTTCTTAGCAATTGTGAAGTGTTCACTTAGCAATTAAAGACTGGCTTAGGTATTGAAATTAAGCAGCTCAAGCTTCTGTGCATTAAAAGAGATCTGTACTGAAGGGCATTTTATCCCTCAGGATTTACTACTGTTGAAGAAGAGATTAGTTAGGAGAGATTTATTTGAGGACCTGCAGCTGCCTAAGATTCAGAAGTGGAATTTAAAACCAACTGGTTGCAGTCAAAAACATACTTGATGCTCAGTTGGCTGGGGGAGTAACTAGATGTTCTTTGAGTTCCCTCCAGCAAAGCAGCTCTCCATCCATAAGTCACAAACTGCACAGAGATCAGCAATGGTTCTGTTCCGCCCTACAGCTTTTCCTCGTTTCTGAAGATGAGCAATTTGATATTAAGTTCCCAAGATACTCAGCCTTGCACCTTTTGACTGAACTGAACTGCTCTTAATGAGCATAGATGGTCTGCTGCATACTGGACAAAGAAAATCCTTGCAGTGTAATTCAACCAGTTATTACTTTATGCAGTTTCACATGTTTTTCAGTTAAGCTTTAATCAACTCTTTCATTTTTTTTGTTTTAGATTATTATTTGTTCGGAAGTATCTGAGAGTACATAACTGGATTTTTGAAAGAGATTTTTTTCGTATAAGGCATTAGAAATAGAAGTGGTCTATTTACTATAACAACTGTTACAAATACAGTGTTTATAAGAAAAAAAAAACCAAAAAACACAACATAGCAGTTTAAAGAATGATGTTTGATGTTGCATCCCTGTTTTCTTCATTTTGTATTTAGTCCTATGACTTGGAGCTCTTCATGATGCCTGACTGATGCTAAACCACATTAAATGTGATCAGGTTTTCTGTTCCATGCAGATGGTGGCATTATTGAATGTCTGATGAAAGCAAATTGTTTTGACTGACTTGATTTTATTAAGGTGACTGAAGAAAATATTTGTGAGCCAGCACAAGGAGTGATGTCCTTAAAACGATATTCATCTTCTCTAAAAATGAGGAATACACTGAGTGGTAGCTCTGAGTAAGCCTGAAATTGCCAGTAAGGCTGATTCTGTTTCAGTTGTACACTTCTAGTTATCTTCTATGAGGAAAACTTTTCCAGTCATTTCAAGACTGCGATGTTGTCTTAATAGGAAGATGAAAGAATTTGTGTCTTGTGGTGTATTTAGTGCAGTGACTTCTGGTGTCAACAGCATATTGCTTATGTTTCATGAGCTGTCTAAATGATGAAAAAGTCTTCCAAGGACTGCTTCATCAAACCTCAAGCTATTCACTAAGTGTGATGTGATTAAAATATAAATGTCATCCAGAGTAATTGGATGTCTTCCCTACAGCACAGTTTCATTAATAGTCTCCCTTGGGGCAGAGTGTTTATCTGCAGCTGATATGTGAATTTACACACATGTGAGTGTACAGTGCTAACTAATGCTGATGCCGTTTGCATGCGTGCTTTGATCAGACTCTGGCTTAAGTAAATGCAAACTGATACAGGGTATGTTGGATCTCTTCAAAACGTACCGTATTGTGGTTTTAATTGAGTTATGAATATGTGTGAAATGCTTTAGGCTGGGAGGCACTTTCAAGCAGCTTTCTTTGTCGTGGGTGGGGATCTGGATAAGTTGCCTTCAGAGATGATACTGTGTATTGTCTTGTTAATACAGACAGAAAATCAATTAGCTGAGGCAATTCCACAGTGCTGCAGTTCTGCCTTCCTATTTTCCTGCAGTTGGAGTTTGCCTTTTCTATGTAGCATCCATTGAGTTTTGGAGGATAGACTGAGCTGGGGCCACTGAGCACTTGGAGATCTGTAGGTAGCATAAGCAGAACAGTACCGAGAAGCAAAACACCAGGCTGTGACATCAGGACATTTCCTCATGCTGGCACAAACTGCATAAAACAGTTGGACCAAGAATGCAAAGGATGCTTCAAGGGTAGGATCTATAGGAGAGCATTTCAAAGAAAAGTTGGTACTTGGCCACTTGAGCTTGTTAGTCTTTTTCTGTTCAATTTGCTTGACCTTTTGACTTTGTTTAGAGCCTGGTTTTTGATCTCAAGTCATGGACTTCTCTGTACCTTAATATCTCTTCTGTGAAGGGAGAATAATAATTTTTCTGATCCTTGGTTCATTTAGATGATAAATTCTTTATAAAAATGCATGTGGACAGTAGCCAGAACCACTGAGCAGTGAATTTGCATGGAGCCTGTTCAGACTTAGTTTCTCAAATAGTAATGATAATAGGAAGTGAGAGTATCCACACGCTTGATTACTGCCTGTTTAAAAATAGGCACTCTTCTGTAAACCATAATTGAGATCATGCTAAAATGAGGGAATCAGTAGCCCAGGCTGAGCTCCCCTTCACTGAGTGTGGTTAATGCACAGTTAAGGGAGAGACTGGCTTTAAAAAAAGACCTTAGCTTCTCTGGTGCCTGTGATCTGAGAGCATATATCAAAGGTTGCACATGGAGCTTCAGAGGCTGCATATGGAGCTTGAGCAGCAAGCAACAGGCTTGTTCTGTGCCTGGCAGAGTTCGGGATGCCTTTGAAGCCATGGGAGAATTAGAATGCCATGGAGCTTCTCTAACTCACTGATACACCACAAAGTAACCTGATTTTCTTTTTTTTAAAGCTTCTCTCAGCTATGTCTCCTTGAGAGGTTATAGTAAAACAAAAGTTCGTAGCTACCCGTTGTGCCTCATGTAATACAAAGCACACAGTGCGATGGCTGTGTGCCTGTCCTAATATAGATGAAATATCACCAAGGTAGCGGAGACAATTGCAGTTTGGTCCTCGTAGAGCTGAAGCTTCAGTTTGCATTGTTTTCTTATTTTATTTATTGAAGCTAGAGTAATATTGTACTGACTCTGATTTAAAAAAAAAAAAAATCAGGAAAAAACTGTACCCATAACGTGTCTTTGTTTGGTTTTTTTTTGCTTTTTTTTGTGTGTGCAGACTTCTGTCTGTTCAGATGATAAACAAAAAATCTACAATCTCAATACTTTTAGACTGATTATGCCATTGAGTTTGTTTGTCTTGCCTGAGTACCAGGGAACAAAAGGGGATTTAATGTCAAGAATTTGAATTTTCCTGTGAATAGGACAGGGTTCACAGTTTTGTTCATAACTAAACTCTCATATGAATCTATGCTGAAAAAGGGTATTTTCTTAAATGCCAAAGCATCTGCTCCAGATTTCTGGGGAGTAACTGGTGACTGTGTATCTTCACAATGAATCTTATGTACTCATTGGCTTTGGCACTTCCCTCCCAGCCTTAGTTGAGGACTTTTTATAGCTAGAATTTTACTCAACCTGATGTGGTTCCTGTAAGGGAAAGTTTTCTTTAAAAAAATGGAATTTTATACTTTGCTCTAAGCACAGTCAAGCTGTACTTTCTATGAAAGCCATTTCTGTAGGAAATAGAGATGTGCTGCAGTCTCAGTGCTGAGAATGTACTTGTGCGTGGTTTGGAGTTACCATGCCACATCTTTGGTCTCCCAATCTGGTGATGATTTTGAGAAGTCAGTGCTCAGAAGCAGTTGGCAGAATCACTGGCACTGAGAGTGGATTAAAGAATAGATTTAGTGTATTTCCTGTGGTGTTTTTTTTCTTTTCTATAGTGAGCACTCTCCTGATACTGAACAGATGTTTTGAGTACAGTATCTGTATTGCAAGGACGGATGGATGCAAAGAAAGTAAAGACAACACATGCATCCTTTTTAAAGTATTGGTTGTGATGGGCTGAGGAACATCAGGGATTTACTTCTTGAACGATTAGAGGAAGACTAACTGGTTTCTGAATAACAGCATTACATACGATCCAATTGGATTGTCCTCATGGAATAAACAAAATTGTCATCAAGTGTGGCACTTGAAATAAACTTTTTATAATTTCTCAACTTTTTAAGGTATTTTAATTCATGTTTTTCCTTCTCCTTGTAAATTTGAGATTATTATGTTCAGTCATTACTGTGCAAGAAACTCTGCGTCTAATCTATGTGATTCTGAAGAAAACCAGATCAGGAGCACTGTGCAGTTGTAAACTAAATTGCTGCAGCCCTGTGTACCGTTTTAGTTTATCTTTTTTGCATTACAAATTGTTTTGGCCTTTACCACTACTAAATATCTCCCTAGTTAAAATACTGCTGACTTTTAATTAAACAACTAAAATTGAATAAATGTGATGCTGGGTGGTTTGTTTTTTTTTTTTTTTTTTTTTTTTTTTTTTTTTTGGTGGTGGGTTTTTTTGTGGCCTTTTTTTTGTTATTGTTGTTTGTTTTTGAAGTGTAGGTTAGCATTACAGGGTTTGCAACTGGTGATTTCATAAGAAGTGACTGATAACTCATGCAAGTAAATTTGAAAGGATCAGGGAGGGTTGAGATGATATGAGGGTATAGGGAACTTTTTTTTCTTGGATGGAAGTGAGGAAAAGTTGGAAAAAACTGAGCTGTTGTCTCTGGAAATGACAATAATTTCCGCCTTTAAGAGGCTGCTGTAGAGACATATAAAGAGAACAAACTGCTTTTCCTTTGGGAACTCTGAGGAAGGAATGATGCAAGGAAAACTTAGGTGGAGTGTGGGGATGGACAGCCCAATTCTAAGGACATCTGAGTGCTGGGATGGATCACCCGAGGCTCAGGTGGAATCTGCACCACTGGAAACTTTTAAGAGCAACTTATTCTAAAATGCATCAGGAGTTTTTGTTTGGATGGTTGGTTTTTAATCTGAATTTGAAACTACATTAGTGGAAGGAGATAGACTTGGTAGCTTTGTAGGCTGACGTGAAGTAACTTAGCAGATTGTGACTTGTTCTGCCTGATCATCTGTCCCAGCATGTGGGAGAAGTTGAGACATTAAAGCAATGTTTCACACTTGGTTCATGCTGATGGGCAGGGAAGGGAATGGTATTACTAATACCAAGTTACCTGGAGAATGCTTCAGCAAAGATAGAGCAGAAGCTGATGAGCCCTTATGCCTGGTGGGCATTGTCATGTCAGATACCTTATTCTAAAGATTCTGCACTGATAAGACTGTGAGGAAAATGAAATTGTAGATTACATGAAATATTTCACCATGCAATCATGCATTTCAACGTTTTACTGTATTTTGAGTAAGATGTTTTACAGCTGACCTTGGAACTGATAATGGAGGACTAACAGTCAGCTCAGAAATACGTCAGCTTTGAAGGATTTGTGGCACCCTACCAAGTATTGTGAAACCTTACAAATGAAAACAGCATGGAGAACATCATTTGGTACAAAGTGTTGTATTTTCATTAGCTGCTCATTTTCCCCTAACGGAAGAAGAGATCTAAAAGCCTGACTGTACTCTCATGGCCAACATAGAAGGCGTTAATAATTTTATTCCTCTCATGTCCAAGGTGCTCTATAGGAGTGTAGCTCTTGCTATTGGACTTCAGTAATTGTCACAAAATGCTAAAAATGATGTTCATATTCCCCGTTAATACATCTTTTTTTGATTGTTAGTAATGCTAGTCTCTGGAACATGTAATTACTCACACAAGTGTTTTTGGAGTGAGTGTGTTTACTACCATTGGATTTAATTTTGATTTTGAATATCGTTAAGGAGGTCTTTTTTCTTTTTTCTTTTTTTTCTTTTTTTCCCTTGGACAACAATGAAATCATTGAATAAAACAACTTGAAAGAAAAAATGGGAATAAAATGTAAATTCGTATTAAATTTAGTGAATATCTCGTCCCAGAAAGTATCTCTTGAATTACACCGAAGTGTTTCATTTTATAATCTGTATTTTAAAAAATAAGGTTAATGGAGTTTGATAGATTTCCAAACAAAACAAGCTGTTGTGGTTAAAATGATATGTTCCTGCTTGACCAGGAATTGCTATTACTTTAGGATAATTGTCTGAGGAACTACTGAGAGTTGTTAGAGAAAAAAGCATTTGAGATGATAAAATCAATGATTAGAATGCATGGAAAGCAAAGCTTTGACCGTCTGCAGTGTATTTTGATTCATTACTCAGATACTTGCTTGGGTGATTTTTAACCTGTAATATGAATTCTACTCTTCCATTATTTACAACAGTGTACCACAGCAGGCTTTGAAACTTCTGCTGGCTTTGTCAGTGTTTGAGCTACTAAAGATTTTCTTTTTTCTCTCCACATCTCCCCAAAAACACACACAAACACGGCTTCTGTGAAATAGCTTTTGTAATAGGAAATACTCAATAAAAATATCATACGGAGGGAACAATTAATACCATAAATTGTGCTTTCATTAACAAAAAAGATAGATAAGCAAAGAAAAGAGTATGCAGTGGTTTTCACTTTGTTGGTGTCTGTACCACTATAAGGCTGTATCGCTTTTGATTGTTTCTATTGCAAGTTGCAGTACTGCAGCTCTACTGCATTGACTTCAGTATAGTGCATTGACAATAAGGAGCTGCTGGAACTTGCTTGCCTTGTGCTTGATCTGCATCACTGTTGCTGTGTGAGCAGGGATCACAAGAACTGAACTGCTTCTTCACCTCAGGAGCTGCTAAATGCTAGATCTTTTTCTTTTTTTTTTTCCAGAGCTGCTTTCTTTTTTTTCCGTAGTATTCTGCTGAACAGGAAGAAAAAAACAGAGGCAAAGATCACTTTCCATGTTATGTAAAAGAAAACTTTAAAATATAAAAACACCCTTAATATGACAAAGTGACTCATTTTACAGTGCTTTCTTCCTGTTTTAGTATAACCACTTCTGTTCAAAGCTGCAATGCAGCATGACCAACTATCCCCAGTTTCTTTCACTGTGCTCATTGCCAAATATTCCACTTCTCTAAGGAAGAAATGATGGTGAAAAGGTTGTATCTGAGCTGGTTAAGTATTCTAACTCCCAGATGCCTAACTTTTTCCTATGCATGGAAGTTTTCCAGACTTAATTTCATCATTCTGGCAATAATGAAGCTGAGCCATGCTTAAGGCTAAACGTGCAGGCAGCACACAACAAGGAGACTGTAGAGACTGGAAGCTCCCACAGCTCAACTGTTTGGTTCTGTTGATGGCCTGTGGTGTTTGGGTAATACTTTCTCTTTCCTTGTAGGCTTAGTGTGCCTGAGTGAATGTCACAAGGGAAATGTCCAGAGGTAGTTCAAATGCTATGGTAGAGAAAACAGTAGGGGTATAATTTAGGAACTAAGGAAATTCACGTTCACATTAGATTCTTATACTCCAGGCTATTCTCTTTTCAGTGTTGTGAAAGAATTGCTGGCTCACTATTTTGTGTTTTCTAAGAGCATTTACTATCATTTATGTATCGTCTCATAAACACCAAGACTCCTGTCATTTAATTCATAGTATTTCTTGAATTTGGGCTAAGCTTGGAAGAGAAAATTTGAGAAGTCTTGGGTCTGGTTTTAATCCATTTCTTCCTTATATTCAGTTTGGATACGTGTAGCTCAAGTCACGCTGCAGCAGACTTGGGCTTGATCCCAGGCACAGCTGGTGAAGCCTGAGTAAATACAGCCTCAAGTAGCACATCAGAGAAGGGTCCAGTGGCTCAAGAATATTTAGAAACTCCATTATCTTGTTAGGCACATTGTTGAAGAGCTCATCTCACACTGTAGTTGGTTTTGTTGGACAAATTACAGTGAAGTTTGCTTTGACTGGGGTCCCATGCAAGCTGCAAGCAGAACAGAAAGCAGGGTGACCATTTGGCTTTGGAAGGAGGTAGCACCCAAACATAAATCTGTTAAGTCAATGGATACATGAAGCAAATCTATGTTTTGTTAGTATGATTAAAGAAAAATGCTGGAAACGCTTTCATCATCACATCTGGAAAATACAACAGCCATGATTTCATACATCTGTATCATACTAATCTGCATCGGGATTTATTTTAAATCCCTTAATCAAAATGATTTCTCATATCTAGAGGGCTAATGTGGGCACATGTGCTAATTAAACATAAAATTGCAGTTCCTAATTTAAAATATTCAGAAATCTTTTCCATCAGGTGATAGTGACTCATCCAAAGCCAAACCTACCCTGGAGAACATATCCTCTACTTGCCATTAAATAAAAAGAAGATGTAAAATGCTTTTTAAATTATTAGTATTTTTATTTTTTCTTATATTTCCTTACACCTAATTTTACTGGATTAATGTCTGCCCATTTTCCTCCTTATTCCTTCAGTTCAGTTCTTAGTGCTTTCTAATTTAATGCTTCTGCTGATTTCTGTTACTTGTGGGCAGGTCTTGCTAGCTTTTGTGTTTTAAATGAAACAAGGTTTTCAAGTGCATTACTCGAGACATACTGTTTTGGGAATGTTATTAGGCTGACAGTGTTCTTCATTTCGGATATCTGTAAGAATATTAGGACTGCAAATCATTGCTTTGCTAGGAGGGGAATAATAAAGGCAATTTCTTAGGGGTAGGAGAAGATCACCCACTCACTAGACAAGTGCCTCAGGAGGAGGCATTTGCTAACCTTAACAGCATCTATTCTAATTTACAAATTAAGCTGCTAAAATAAGGGATATAAGGAATGCAGTGTTTGGAGACACTCAAGGTCAGGCTGGATGGGGTCTGAGCACCTGATGGAGCTGTGGGTGTCCCTGCTCATTGCAGGGGAGTTGGACCAGATGGCCTTTGAAAGTCCCTTCCAACTCTAAGGATTCTATGTTTCTATGTTACACTAGCTATATTCACTTTCTGACAATATTCAATCTTTGTGAATGTTAGCTTACAGAGGTACAGAGGGTTTCTGCAAGTACTGGGGAAGCAACAGATCCTCGCACTTCTGTAGCAACAAAGACTGCGACTGAATTATCTTTTTATGGCATTTCTGGTGCATATTATCTACCTGGTATCCTGCGGGACATTCAAACCCAATAAAGCTTCATATTAGAATTATAGAATGTTAATCAAAAGCAATAGGTGCATATACTGCGTGGCCTTGTATTGGGAAGTACAGAACAGCCTTTTAGTGCACAAAAAGGTAGACGTAAAACTTGCCTTTTATTGTTAGAGCTGCTTCCTTATTGCTTCTCAGTGCAAGTGTAAATTGCTTAAAGTGGCTCAGTGCAGTTACAATATGATGGGTAAAGTAACAGGTTTCTATCAAAGTTTATGAAGAACCAATAAAGACATTAATTTTGTTTCCCAAGTATATGTACTCATGTATGTAAGCAGCAGTATTTGATTTTGCACTGCAGCCACAGACTGTGTCAAGCTTTTAATATTTTCTCTTTCTTTGGAAGAGTCCATTAAAAAGTTCTAATTTTTCTTTAATAATATTGAGAAGAGTAGTTATTCTCAGGGTTTTTTGTTTTTCGTTTTGCAAATAACAAGATACAAATGTTGTTCCAGCTACTAGAGTGTGTCAGGTAAGAGCAGGTCAGTTAAAATCTCAGGTTCAGATGTGAGCAGATAATGTGCAAAAGCAGCATTCAGAGTGATACACCCAACTGGTGTAAACAGTGACAGCTTTCTGTTCAACCTGGGTTGTGTTCTTGTAACCCCTGTAGGAATTCCTTCACAGCTGCTGTGCCCTATGCTGTGCTCTATTTCATGGCACTTCTTTAACGACTTTGGGGCTGCAAATCAGTTGTGTGAGAATGTTTCAATGAGTTATGTATTGTGCATATACTAATGTAATTAGGAGAAGCTGTATGGAGCCCTCCCAACTTCTGTCTTGCTCAGCTGTGCATCTTTAACTTCAGGACAACTGATTGCACGATTTAACTTGGCATGTACGCGATAAAAGCTTTTATTACTGGATCTGAGAGCTGTTCTGGGGAATGTTCTGAGAGAAAAGCATCCATGAAAGGAAGTCTGTGATGTGGCTCAAGCAACACAGTAATTTTTTTTTTTTTTTTTTTTTTGGGGGGGGGGGGAGTTTGGAAATGATGATCAGACCCAAATTCATTTTCACAAGTTCTTGACTGTGATTTGTAAGGGGAGTTGATGAACACCTGCACCTTTGCTTCTCTGCTTGCTCAAATGAGAAACAGGATTTAAAAAAAAGGAAAGAAAAAAAAAAAAAGAAAAATTAGGATCAAATCTGCTTGTCGAAGACTTCTGATGCTTTATTGTGCCTACAATATAATCCTAATAGTGGGCCCATCCATCCTGTTCTTGTTGGTAGATTGGAAACATTTGTGCTGCAACGTTTAAGGGTTTCTACGTTACCAGCTTTGCCAGTGCAGTGTTGCTTGTTGCTCTGCCTCTGTTCTTAGCAACTTCCAAATGTCATTACTTTTTGTTTTCTTGCTGCTGAATGGCAATAGTTTGCCATTATGGGAGATGAAGAGCGTGGTGGAAGTGAAGGTCATAGGGTTTGATTCACACAGTGTTTGATTAATTCCCTACCACTGAATTTTACCTTGATCATTCTGTGGTGTGGTACTTGCATAGAAATTATCTTGCAGGGTTACATGTTGTTAAATGAAAATCTGGGTAATGTAACTTGGAAGTGCTTAGAAAAGAAGGCAGTTTTTATTTAGTGTAGTCTTTTAGGCAGTAAGCTGGGATGACCAAAGCAACTTCAGGCACTTGGGTATGTGCTCATCACTGAGACTTTTCATCTTATTACCACTAGTTTCTCTTACTATCCTTTGAAAGTGACATTAAAAGGCTCTTGAAGTTAATGGAAGTTCTTTATGCCTTCAGTATATGCTATCAGACTGACCTATTCAAAACCATGCATAATGAACTGTTAAAAATGCTGAGTAAATATGTAAATGTGCAGAAAATGTAAAGACAAGAAGCAATAGTGCATTTTTATCTGCTTATACAAAGGAAGCTTTGTGAGTTGCCTACCTGTTACCAGTGAGTACTATGTCACTGAGTTTCTATTTTCAGCTATAACAGAAAAATGTCTAGAAATTAGCTTTTTTTATTCAAAGGCCACATCCATTTCTAACAACATCTAATCATTTAAACAAGCTTGTGTTAGCTTATGAATAGTAATAGACTGAACTTTTGGTTAGATTGAAGGAACATAAATCACTAAGTGTCAGGCAGCTTAGAAACTAGTGTGTCCTCATGATTGTTTAATAGAGTACAAAGGGAATTGCCTTCAAGCTAGTGAAATCTTGTACCCAGTCGCCCATCTGCAATGCCTCAAATAAAGAGGAGAATTGTTCTCATATGAATTTTGGTTATAAAAAATTAATTAGCAGCTGAGTTCTTTCTGAGGATGGAAAAAGTGATTTCTTTTGATGTAGTCACTTTCCTTTGACTGTTTACTTTAATTTCTGTATTGCTCACACAGACATGGATATAGAAGGTGGCATATTATTTTTTCACCTTCAGTGGTGATTTTGAACTATTTTTTACACAGCTTCAATATTTTTGTTTGTTAGCATATTTCTGCATAATATTTGACTACTTTTCTTGGAAGGCAATTGATAACACGAGGAAAAAATGGATACATAATCAAATTCAGTAGGCGATGGATGGATAAAAAAACAGCTAGTCTTAAATAAGATGGTAATTATAATAACTACTACTGACATTGGTAGATTCGTTGAGGTTAATCTTTCTTCAGAAGATTACAAGGATAATGTATAATAATCAGAAATTCAGTGCTCAATTGGAATCAAATGCTAAAAAGATGAAAATGTGAAAAATAGCATGTGTATTATTTTGCTTTTAAAGAATGATGTATTTTCAGGGTCATTATGATTCCTCCGAGGATGATGAAATCAAAATAAAGAGAAACAAAAAATAATCAATTTTGAATTATTTTGAATTTTCTTACATAATTAAGAGAAAAGAAAGGACAAAGAGGAAAAAAACACATGTTTAACTTATTTAACATCTGCTCCTAATGTCAAGTGTCATCATGTCAAAATAATTAAATCTCTTGTCTAATGTGACACATTTTCTAGAAGTGTTCTTAGAAATACTGAGATCACCTTGAAGCATAAATGTTTGTGTATTGTTTATTCTTCCCATTTTGAAGAAATGCTTTGAGGCCCGGATACATCGAAGGACGTTTTTCTGCTTCAAGGCTTTCCATGGCATATCCATCAGCTCCACTGCTCTGAGATATGCTTCAAAACAGTCATCAGACCAGCAGATAGCTTGGAGAGTGTGTCAGAAAAGATGCAACAATCTGAAAGATGTAGTCATATGATTCTACAATCCTAGTTTGGGTTGGAAAGGACTTAAAAAGCTTTCTGGCTTCCATGTCCTTTCCATGGGCAGGGATACCTTCCACTAGATCACGATGGTTACAAACCTGTGCAACCTGACCATAAGTGCTTCCAGGGATGGGACACCCACAGCTTCTCTGGGCAGCCTGTGCCAGTACATCACCACCCTCCTAGTAAAGAATTTTTCTTATTTCTATTCTATATCTATCTTCTTTTAGTTTAAAAGCATTTTCTTGTCTATCACTACGCACCCTACTGAAGAATGTCTCCCTATCTTTCTTGTAGGCCCAATTTAAGTATTGGAATGCCAATAAATAATTTCTTTTTTTCTTTAGGCTAAATAGCTTCAGTACCCTCAGCCTGCCTTGGAAGGCTGGAGTCCCTCTCCTGGGCCTTTGGGCCTTCTGTAAAAGATCCATTGGTATTGGTGGTCCCAGAACTGAATGCAGTGCTGCAGATGGGGTCTCATTAGAGAAAAGTTGAGGCAGAGAATCACCTCCCTCACCCTCTGATCATTTTTCTTAAAAGAGCAAAGATCTTCATCAAAATGCAGCCCATGATACAATTGGCTTTCTGGGCTGCAAGTGTACACTGCTGGCTTGCATTGGTGGATGAAATACTCAACACCTCCAAGTCCACCCCTGCAAAGCAGCTTTCAATCCATTTATCACCCAGTGTACAGATATTTGGGACTGCATTGACTCAGGTGCAGTTCCTTGCACTTGGCCCTGTTGAATTTCACATGGTTTGCAGGGGCCCACCTCTGAAACTTGTCAAGGTCCTTCTGGGTGACATCCCTTCTCACCAAAGTGTTATCTGCACCGTGAACTTAGTACTTGCTGAGGATATACTCAGTCCTGCCATATGTGTCATGGCTGATGATATTTAATAGTTCTGGTACTGATATGGACCGTTGAGGGACATCACACATCACTGCTCTCTACCTAGACTCAAACTGTTGACCACAGTTCTTTGAATATGGCTTCCAGCCAACCAGTCTCTAAGTTGTATGATGAAAAGAAACAAGATTGTTGTGTGGGACTGCATTAAAGGCATTCCACAGGTTGAGGCAGATGACATTGCTTCCTCTTTCCTTGTCTACCAGTGCTGTCACCATTCTGCTGTGTGTGATTTTTCTACTTCCACAATATTTTGCACATTTTTCCCACAAGAGCATAATGGGGTAGTGGAACTTCTTTAAAGTTGTAGAATATAGACTTTTAAAAACCATTTCCTGTATTAATGAAGGTTTTAAAAAGCACTGGTGTAGGATAGGAGTGTATTATAAAGGTAATTAATGCACTCTATACCATAATTAACGTGAGGTAAGGGTTTAAATGATCATGAGTTTTCTGTGTTTTTTTTTTATCATTTCTAATTTGAAAAAAATATATATCTTCAATTGTTATTTTCAGTTTTACAGAATTTTTGGATCCATTCCAGCGGGTCATCCAGCCGGAAGAGATCTGGCTGTATAAAAATCCTTTGGTGCAGTCAGACAACATACCTACTCGTCTTATGTTTGTAAGTACTACATTTCATGATCATTTGATAGCTGTAAACTAAATCCACTACTGTTTGATAAGCAGTGAGAAACCTTTCATAAGAACAGCTTGTTCCTTTAATTCTAATGACCATTATTTTCCAAAACAGGAATGTCCAGACTAGCTAAATATGATGAATTGTGGAGGGTGTCTAAAAACCAGTAATACCAGATTGACAGAATTTAGTATGTTGAGTTTCAAGATTAAGATTTAAACTAGTGTTAAGTAGAGAGATTCTAGAGAAACAATTAGAGAAGCTTTTAGAATTAGCTGGTTGTGTGACCTCACTAAACCTTGTTATTAGGTTAAGTGCTCTTATTAGGTTAAGTGCTTGAATTTCAAAATCCAATTTGCTTTAGGCATAGTAGGCACCGAGTTATTTGTTTCCAAATACTGTAGGCAGAAACCTTTGTTTTGGCATCTGCCGACAGTCCTGAGCTATCAGGAATGTATTAAATGCACAATAGAGCTGCCACTGTTCTTTCTGGTTCCCCCCAGCGTGGCTCATGCTGACATGCAGAATGACTGTCTGATTTCTACTGTTAGTTCGGTTATCAAAATTCATGGGTTTGGTGAGTTTCACTAGCAATATCGATTAGCTATCAAATTGTGTGTATAAGAGAGTAGTAAGATAGACCAGTAAATAAATGCTAAGAAATTAGGGGATATGCTTTGGGCTATTAAGACAACCAGCTCTGTCTGGAGAAGCTCCAGTCCACATGGACATTTTTCAGGAAGGGGCATGGCAGATGTGGGCAAATCCTAGTATCCTTGTGTTTAAATGATTTGAGCGAAGCCAGGATTTTACTGTTCAGATGAAGTAGCTGAATTCAGAATAAACACAAATCAGATATGTCATTTGTCTATTTATTTATTTGTTAAGCCTTAAGTTGTGGAATGTGTTAATTAAACATGGAACAACTTAAGCATGCGACCTGGTTTTAGGTGCACCAACTTACTTATTCTTTTACTGCACTGAGAATCAGTTCTATTAAGTACTTTTTCAGCCTAGAGGGATGAATTATTTTTATTTTTTCTGGAATGGAAGACACCTGTTTAAAACAACAGCAACCAAAATGAAACATGAAATCACTGTGCTGTGAAAAGAAAGACTCCGAGTTTAATTTTGCTATTTTCTCTTAGGCTGAGTATTACCTTGCTGTGTGGTTTGTCTGATCCATGTTCATAACTAACGGCTTTAAGGACCAATAGTGAATCATTATGCAGGAGATTTCTTAGTTGACGAAACTATTTTTGAAACTGGTTGGAGTGATCATTAGTCCTTCCTCTGTACTCTAAGCAGTATCCACTGGGAAGCATAATTCTGAGATGTAAGCATAGAACTTAGGCTTGTCACTGACTTCACACAGGGCCAGCTCTTGGTGTACTTTATGGCAGCTGGAACTTCCAGGGATCTGTGTCAGTAACTTTTCTGAAATCTGTGTTCTTTCTTTCTGGCTCAGACCACAGCAGTATCTCAGTGAACAGCTTCTTAAAGCAAGAAACACAGAACACTTCTATATGGTTTGTACTTCTTTCATTCTTTAAAGAAGAAGAAAGAAGAAAAGTCCAACCATAACACTGATCACAAGCTCTCATTATGTAAAGAATTTATTGCTACTAGTGTTATATTCCAGTATTAAAATATATTGCTATGGCTTACCAGAAGGCAATCTCCTAGATCTTATTTATGAACTTTAGGGTTTTTTTTTTTTCAATATGATCAGAGCTTTGCATTTAAGATAAATGTTGTGAATACTCTAAATCCTGATACTTACTAGATGAAGCTGACCTCTGCATTGATAGCAGGCAAGTCGTGAGGACTTGAGGGCCGAGCCTTGTTCTGTATGTGTAGCACTGGATATTCCTTGTCTTGTAAAGTGCAAGGTACTGTTAAATACTCTTGATGCATAGAAGTATGAGGAAGCCCCTGCCTCAGAGTGTCTTCAGCCAGAAGAGAATGAAGTGCTTATATTTATATTAAAAATGCTTGCTGTTCTTTAGCTTAAGCAAGAGCATGGAGGGTGCTCTATGCTTATGGCACCCCTTCTCCCCAGGGAGACTGCCTTCTGTTTTCACCACACTCCAAAGATACAAGGCTAGGAGCCTCTGCCTTATCCACCTTCATCTGACCTTGCATCAGTTCTGGTTTGTTCCAGGACCCTGTTAGGAAAATGTGTCACCAAGAAAATGAGGGAAAAAAAGGGATGGCCTGCCTCTTGTTCTTCTTCTTCCTTCTCATCCTTTGATGATACCAGCTTTGCAGATAGCTTGCAAAGTGCTGGCAAGAGAAAGGAAAGAACAGCAGAAGAAGGTGCACAGTAGGACTGAATAGGAAAATAGGTCTGAGCCTAATGCTTTGACCAGTGTGACAAATGCCAGTGCCTCATAATTTCCATTGTCCATCTCCAAACTACCATGCTGTATTAGTGCACTGCTTTCTTCTTGCACTAGTCCTAAGGCAAAGGAGCTCCTCATGCAGAGTGAGGCTCACACTGCAGCTCTGCGTGCCATGGGGGATAGAAGTGGAGTAGTATGAAATGTGTCAGTCACATTTGGTACGATACAGTCACAGCTTTCTATGCAGTTTGCCAAGAGTGGTGTGTGAGATTCCCTTGGAAAGCGGGATTTCTTCTGCCATGCTGTTCTCAGGAGGGCTCTGACCAAAAGCACAGCCACTGAGAAATCCTAACAGATCCTGAAGCAAAACACTATTGTATATCACTGCTGTTTCATGTGCAAACGATGCTGTATGTGGAAGTGGGTTTTATCAAAGTAGATGGAGTGCTTCTCTGTGGGATGTAACTGTAGCGTATCTCCGGCTTGCTGGGATGAATAACGAATGAGATGGATAGGCTTTTTGTCTGTGTTTCAGCAAAGCAAGGAAATGTGTTGGAATATTTCACTGCTAGAAAATAAAACCTCACAGAGATGTATGTGAGGTTGGTGCTGCTCATCAGGCTGCTACTAAATCTGTTAGGGATATGAGCCGTGCAGAATCATTTTACGGAATAAAGGAAAAGCAGTCCTTTTGGTAAGCCAAAACTTCCTGTGCACATTTTGTTGCAGAATGAAAACAAACAAACCAACAACAAACCAAATAAAACCGAAAGCTAATGCTTTTGTGTGAGGAACAGCCATAGTTCTTCATGTCTCTACAAGATCCATACGCTCGTAAAATATGGAGAATCACAGAATCGTAATTCTGTGCTTGTAAATGCTTGTAAAATCTGGGGAAGTCTGTAGTTTTTATTGGATTTCCAAAGATTGATTGTGAAGTGGCTTGAAACAAGTTGTTACTTGAATTCTATTGTTTGCTGACTTTTTGCTGCTCCTGCTTGTTTCCAAAGATTTCTAAGTCCATTAAGCTGCATCCACAGGCCTGTCAGCCTGCCTATATTATGATGTGTTCTTCAACAATGAAATGGAGATATTTTTCTTCTTTTCCTTCCAAGTGGCAGTCCTTACTTTTTTTTTAATAAAACTAACAATTCTAGGATCTGCTTTAACAATTTTTATTTTATTCCTTGCCTCTGAAAGCAGATACTGAACTATTGCTGAGTGTAGAAAGAAATAAATGTTACTGAAGTAGCATAACCTAGTTTAAAGCTCCCTTCTGTCTCCAGGCTGTGTGAGTTTCAAGTGAAAATTGTTTGGGTTTTTTTTGTTTTGGAAAAAAAAATGTGGCTTTCTTTCTAAATGTAAACAAACAAACAAAAACAACCAAACAACAACAACAAGCAGACTCCAGACTGCTTTAACCTGCATGGCTCACAGAGTTAGATAATCTTCTGCAGATGCAGGTGAGGGGAATCTTGTCCATGATTCGCTACCAAAGTAGTAAATGCTGAGTGCTGAGTATGAATCAACATGAAAAGTGTAAAATGAGATTAGGATTAATCTGTGTCATAAAAGGAGAATTGCAGATCTTTGATCATGTTCTGAATCAGTGTCTATGGTTTTTATTTCAGTGGGGAAGTAAGTTGTGGTTCACTCTCAGTAAAGACAGGATAAGTTTAGTGGAGTTTGCCCCCCCCCCCCCCCCCCAGTGACACATACAACTTACTTTTTACCTTATTTATAAGTAGTCATTTTCATTTTTCTGCAAGTGCTAGAAGGTTTTAGAAGGACCTTGTTTTGCTTTTAAAGAAGTGTGATTGTGAAGAGGTTTGTAGATTTCAGACAGGCATTGGTCAACTTTGCCTACCAGGCTGCCTTTTGCCTCTGTGATTGAAGGTCTGAGACAAAAATACGATGATGAATAGGAAAAACTCAGGGTTTAAATGGCAAGCTACTAATGATGAACTCCTTGGTATTATAGTTGAGAGAAACTGCTTTGTGTCTGCAGAGAAAGCTGGGATGGGAAGACACAGCCTGTAATGTATTAGCACTGCACTCAGTGAGATGCTTTAGAGTTAACAGACACGTTTAATGTCAGTCATCAACTATAATCCAAATTGTTCTGTGCTAATGCAGATGCTCTTCAGAAAATCAAATATGGTGTTGGATGGGATAGGGCCTTGAGGAGAGCACAGACTGGTTGGACTGCCTCCTGGAGCAAGGCTTAGTGTGGAAAAACATACAGGTTCTCTATGGATCAGAGTGTGAATTTAGGGGAATTCAGAGAATTGAGAGTTGGTTGCTTTTTTTCATTTATGAAGGTAACGCTTTAAATGTAGCTCCAGGCAATTACAAATCAATTATAGCTCAAAATCTTATTACAGTTCTAATGTATTTGTTGCCCTGTAGTTGCAAAGATGAATCATCCCACTTTGCTTGAGGTCACGAGTTCGATAAAGATCATTCAGCCTTCCAGCTTAAATGGAGCTAACTGGAACTAATTACTAGTCAGTTGGACTGAAAAGTAATCGATGCTCACACACAATATTTGTTACCTCTTACAGGCAATTTCATTCCTTACGCCACTGGCAGTCATTTTTGTGGTGAAAATAATCCGGCGGACAGACAAGACTGAGATTAAAGAGGCTTTCTTAGGTAACGTATGTCATATTTCAAGATGGAAGATGTGTGATAGTTCTTAGAGATCCATTCCAGCTGTAGTTTGAGTCATGAAGAAAACCTATGTCCATTGCAGTCCATTACAGTAGGTTTCAGTGCAGCTGTAGCTGCAAGCCATGTTGCAGTCTTTGATTTTATGTATGCTTCTAAATGTCCAGATTCTGTGCCTTTCTTACAAAGCCTAGCTAGCAAAGGCCAGAACTTTATCAGCTTGTTCATTCTCCAGGTGCTCTAGCACAAGTGTGGGAAGATCCTACTTTTGATTTGGCTTCCAACAGTCATTTGTAGTAAATTCTGAAATGACTTATAGTGATATTTTACTGTAAAGTCTGTTGAGCTGAAGTAACCCTGAATAATAAATCATGTATGGTAACAGTGCTGAGTTTCACTTTCTGTGGTGCGTGAAGAGCTTTGGATTAATTTCTTCATTATTTTTTCTCACCTTTTTAAAAGAGGCTTTTGGGTTTATTTTTCTGCTGTTGTCTTTTGTTATGATTCCCTCTATAGAGCCCATGAGAAATCTCTGTTCTCAGATCCATGTTCTCTGCTATTCTCACTTTAAGGAAACCCCAGCCTTGATGGTTCTGCAAGGTATCCCTGTTCAGTGAGTGCCATAGATGTAGAGCTCCTTGTGGCTTAATTAGGCTTAAGTATACTGTACATTGATTTGATTCAGTGTATCTGGTGATGTGAAGCTGATATGAAGATTTTTTAAGTGATAACCTTACTGATTTGTGCTGAGATCTAGCGCATAACATCCATTATGAATTTCTTTAGGAATGAATGGTTAAAGGGATGTGAAAATGCTTTGCTCATCATGTAGGTGTTACTATAAGAGAGGTTACTATAAGAGGCTAAGCAGCAGTTAGCTTCCTGCTATAAGTGCCATTTAATTCTTTCTCTTGAAGTGCCTCCTTGACACAGTTATGCACCTTGCAGTGGGCAGTGTGAATTTTTCCTGAAGTAAATAAAGTGAGAGTAGATGTAATTTTCTTTTTCACACAGACATCTGATGATTTGGTTGCCATTGTAAACGATAAGCAATGGTGGAAGAAGCCTGGTTCATTGAGACATGTCACAAACAATGGCTTAATGAAAAGACGTGAAAACATGTTTTGGAAAGCAGGTGTCTGTGCATTTATCTATTTTTAAAATAGGGGATGTGCTGTGACAAAGCTGTTCGTACGCATTTGATATTTTGGAATTTTGCATGTTTCTCATGCTATGTGATCACTATAAATAACCAAGAGAAAACAACTGAGAGGAAAAGAGTGTGAGTATAAGTAGTTACTGCGAACATAGGTGCTCAAAGTGGAAGACTGTTTAAAACAATATCACTTTCTCTAGAATTTATTTGTTTCTTTTTTTGTTGTTTTTTTTTTTTTGCTGGCAGCTGCTGTTAAAATCTGAAAGTCTGAGAACCCTTATTTTGTCTTGATGGAGGTCCTCTTTTTTTCTTCTTTTTTTACCTAAAGAAAGATCCTACAACACACATCTTTATGATCTATAATGTCCTCAGGCAAAGATTTTATGGCGGTAGGATGAATGCTGCTGAAGTGCAGCATCTGGGGCAGCAGTCCAATGGGAAAATAGCTCATGCAGCTGTCACGGTCAAAAGCTCTATTACTGCAAGCCTTCTGGAAATCAAAGATTTGCCTGATTTATTTACTTATATTTTTTTCTGACGCGGAATATAATTCAGTGATGCGTGTCCTGTAACAGGGAGCTACACTGAGGGCTGCAACGTTGGGTTAGTTTTATACTAAGAGAGAGCATATCTAAGTGCCACTGAAATCAAGGCTGAGATATCTGCAGGATTTAGATGAGGTTACTTGGAATGTCTTGGGACTTGGCGTGTGAGTACAGATAAAGAATATCATCCAGTCATACCTAGCATGAGAGCTCCTGTTTATTACTCCTGTTTTATTAGAAAAGTTGGAAAATCCTAGGAGAGAATATAGGGGAAAATGTTGAGATTTTTAGTCAAAACATCCACATCCTTTTGAAAGAAAAATAAAGAATGATTCAATTCTAATTTTAGCCAAAAGGCTGTTACTTGGCTTTAAAATAGACTGTTTCATTGGGTCATACATATGCATATACCCATGTGTTTGTATTTATGCATGCATAACTTCAGAGAAGGTATACACAGGAATTCTTTACCAAAAGAGCATAAGATTTTAATTTAGTAAATTACAAAAGTGATAAACACAGAAACTGATTCTCTAATGTTTGTTTCTAATTGATGGTTTATGTCTGTGCAAATGACATGATAGGAAAATCAGGTTTTGAAGAATAAAAGCAGAACAAAGCAAGTGATGCTTTGGGATCTACCCTAAGTATGGGTAGTTCAGAAAAAATCCAGTTGGCTCCAGAGCTCATTCAGTTTTCAGTTCACTGATGGTTTCAGTCTGTAAATCAAATGCTGTAATGCTACAAGTATATAGCTTGGTATTTATGTTGCTATTCTGTTGTATTTTGTGTTTTTTTTTCATTCTGTTTTGTAGCTGTTTCCTTGGCTCTAGCTCTGAATGGAGTCTGCACAAATACTATTAAATTAATAGTGGGAAGGTAAGTCTTGTCATGTTATAAATGATGGCTTTAACTTTTAAAGAAACTAAGAAAAAGTTGTCAGGTACAATGCATCTTAATAAAAAAGATAACTGCTGCTCCAAAGTATATTGAGTTAGCAGGGGCCCCTGGAAAACTGTCCTTGCCCTGGTACAGGTATTGTATAACTTCATTATGTGACATCCAACTGCGATAGGAATGTGCACCCTTGTGTTGTGTTATTTGTTTGACCAGTTGGTGGATCCAGACAAATGAGGAGTCTGAAAGGAGAGATGTGGGCATACATCAGTTCGTTATGTTGGTAACGCAGAAGGGTCACAGTATGTGGGAGTTTAGATGCTAGTGCCACTAGTCTGCTGGAACAGAAATCAATTGAGCCTTGATATAACCCACTGCCTGCATTTCATATGAAGTATTCTGCTCACTGTGGTAACAGCAGACTTTGGAGCTGAGCAGTGAGCACGTTCCTTGGTAGGCCACTAGCATAAATTTGAATGAAGGGACCAAAAAAAATTATAGCAAGCAAATTTTCTGGAAAATAATTTTCAAGTAGTTTCTGGCTCTTTATCAAAAATTCTCCTGAAAGGCATATAACTGACTTGAATTTGCACATCGTTTAACTGATTAGCTTCAGCTGTGTTGCAACATTAAGTATTTGTGCTTGGTCTCTGATGGGCCCTCTCTGCTACAGAGCTGATGCCCTGACAATAACAGCACTTGGTACTTTTATATTAAGGAGTGCTCTTGCAGTATAATTAAGAATGTCTACACCATCTTCTTCAGGAAGACGTGAGCTCATTTTGCCTGCACTTCAAGGCAGCTAGATGCTCTGTCAGCTTGTCTGTGAATGTGGTCATTCACCTTGCTTCCCTGCAAGGTTTATTATCTCAGTCACTGTGATACCAGCCAAACCTACATGCTACTACTCAGCTCAGAGCAGGGCAAAGGAATCTTGGTTTGTTCAGTGCAGCATGGAGGCTGGCAATAGGAATTGGTTGTTGTTCTGGTGACAGTTCCATAACCTAAGCTGTCCTGTTCTCAACCAAGTGTCAGCGACACCTGTGCAACTTTCTGGGATTACTACACTACTTTTCTCTGTCCCTGGAAGTGTGATGCAAGACTGATTGCTGTAGGGAGGTGTAGCCCTACATGCTTGTTTTCAAGAGCTGAGATCCCGCGTGAAATTAAACATGCTGTGGGGAGAGAAAGGCTACAGCTTATATGTTGCACTGGAGGACTCCCTGAGGCAGCCTGCCTACAAAAGATTTGCCTTAAATTGATTATTTCAGAAAAATGAAACATTTCTGCTTCTGTGTTAAAAGCAGGAAGAAACGTACTCAATATGAAATAGGCAGTAAATGTAATAATCGCTTTGAGGCTTATTTGTTACTACAGCATTTATATTTTTAATATCCATGGTGTTTTTTGTAGACCGCGTCCCGATTTCTTTTACCGCTGCTTTCCAGATGGAGTAATGAACTCTGAAATGCACTGCACAGGTGATCCAGATCTGGTGTCTGAAGGCAGGAAAAGCTTTCCGAGTATCCACTCTTCCTGTAAGTTCATTCAGATGCAGAGCAGCTTTTGTGAAAAGCTGTGCTGTGTCTACGTTTTGGAATTACTCTTTATTTGTTGGATGGTGAACTTGATTTTTTTGCTAGAGGGGTGCTTCTGTCTTCATTCACCACAAATTTCCCTCTCCTTATCTTAGAACCGCTTGAGAGCCATAGCAGGACTATCATTAGAGTGAAATGTTATACAGGGCTAAAGGAAACAGTGCTGTTCTGAACAGATACGTGTTTCTTAATGCAGGCCTCTTTGTGCATCCTGTGCTTGCATAGGAAATACTGTTATATCCAATGAAATATGAAATGTGGCAGAGTGTGTTTGACGCAATTTTGACAAGTTCAAGTTAATATCTTGCAAGTACTAGATTGACTAAATCTTTTCTCTTCTCCATTTTTATAATAGTCAATTACTAAAACACTTTTCTTCATGGGAAGTTATATGCTTGGAGGTGAAAGGGGTAGGAAGGAATACAGAGAGGTTGTGGTGCATCATTGTGGTGCTGTTCATTGTGATGAACTGGTTATGAGATGGGTTCAAGAAGTCCCCAGAACTTTAGAAGTTATCACAATTTGCTGGTAGAAGAACGAATCCCTGTATTCTTACTCTTTTGACAATATCCATGTTATCCACAGGGGATATTATGGGATGGTGCATTATATAGATCTACTGCTCCTAGCTAGTGCTGTAAATTGGAAGACATGTAGGTGACTGTGAAAACTCAGATGTGATTAAATTAGTTATATTAACTCAGATGTTACAGAGGTTCCTTCCTCTGTCTTACAGAACTGACTTCTATCGTGTTTGATGTCAGGAGGTCTCATGAAACTTCTTATGATGTGTAATATAACTTGATTACTGCAAGGTTGGTTTATTGTGTGTAAGTTTTTTCCTTTTTTTGGCTGATGCTGTTTGCTTCTTGCACTGTTCTGTTTCTGATAACTGCCAGTTCAGTAGCACCAAGGCAAACCTTTGGAATTTATCTTTCTGATCTTCTTTCAAACTCATAACTTCAAGTTATGTAACTCAGTTCAGTTACACAACAAGTCGCTTAATGAGATAAATGAAATTCCAGGCTCATCTTGTTCCCTTTTTCTTGTTTGAGTCCCAGAACAGTTAAGAGAGTAGTAGATGTTTGTGGCAAGCTTATAAGCATTATAGTCCTAAGTGGTAAACCGACCCAACTGTGTCAAATTTTGTTTATTAGTTTTGATTCACATTAGAGAGACAGTAACAGATTATATCCTATGCCATTTAGAACAAAAGGTACTTACTGCTATCTTTAGACTGTCTTCAGATGCTGACTGTCACTCTTAATTGCAATTCTCTTGGTTCACTGTGTAACAACAAAGGCTTAAAATAATTAGAAGTGCACGCTGATGTACCTAGAATCTACAGGTTGCCCCATAATAAACAGCAAATGTTATAATTGCTCACTTCATTGCAGAGTAGCAGATTATTCCTTAGGGCTGCAGAGTTTAAGCTAGGGAGATACTTTTGGGTCTGCTCAGTTTGGAAACAGCCTGTGTGTGTGTGTGTAACATGCTTGGGTAGTTCTGACCCATGTCAGAGTTCTCTTACCAAGACTGCTTGTCACCTTGCATAGTGTGTTGTCCCCATGCCAGTAGGGCAGCTCACAGAATGCACTGAGGTTTTATTTGTAACTGCCATTGGTTTTTATCAGGACTGAGTTACGTTGCTGCAGCTCAGAGAAAATTCAGTAGGAGCAGAATGATGGCCTGGTGGACTTAGATTAAAAAAATTGAGTGGCTTTCCCCTTCCCTGATAGAGCAATATAAGCATGTGGCTGAGTTGACTTCATTTCCTGCTGCAAAGCCTTTCATTATATATAATGTGATGAGAATGAAGAGATATTATATATGCAGTAGCTTTTATCTATTCGTAAGTGTATGTGAAATTAAGGCAATTCTGAAGTTGCTTGAAATACTTAACTATTTGGAGCCTGATGTTACGGTATTTAAGTCTGATAAGATTGTGTATGTTGAATCCATACGTATTTTATTCTCCTAATGGAGAAAGAAACAATTGCAAATTGATATGCATGCCATCCCTTTTGCCTTCTGTGTAGCAAAATTATTTAGATGGAGGTTCTTTCATAAGTATTTTATCAAGAATAATTTATACTTGTGGTAGTATTTATTTTCTTGATAGACGTTATTGTGGGAAACACATTTCACTGCCTTCCTGGATGTGTGAAGCAATGAGGATGTTCAGGATATTGTCACCTCTGTTCAGAATTTGTTTCTGTAATTCTGCATTTTCAGTCTTTGGCTTTGTGTAATATGTAAACTACATTTCCCTTTTCTTTGTAAAAAGTAAAACAAAATAAAAATTATTTCCTCGTTAGCTTTAAAAATTTACCCTTCCTGCCTTCTTAACATGCTGTTAATTGCAGGTTTTCCTTCCATAAATTCAGTACAAGACTTTTTTTTTTTCCCTTTGCTATTTTTTCCCTTCCTACAGTATGAGATCACTACAAGATAAAGCAAAGGAGTTCCATTCTTCAGATTTCTATCATCCTCTGTTTGGTCTGGAATTTGTGAAGTGACAGCAAAAACAATTTTGGTTACTGTTCTTGATGTTGGTGTTTGTTTTTCTTCCTGTTTTCACAGCTGCAGAAACTTTAATGGGGAGAATGAGGGTTGATGTGAACTCCAGTACCTCTTCTGGAATTACATTTAAAAGTAGCCAGCTGTAGGCTGGCATTTTCTACTTAACTGGAACATGTGAAGAAAGTAAATCACAAGTGAAAGCTTCCAGACTGCCTGTATAGAAAGATTAGAAGCTTTAGTAGAGAGCCATTTTCATCCTGAAACTCATTTTTCTTGCAATGCTCCTTGGACAGGCTGTCCATCAAAGGCTTTGTTATATCAGGATCTAAAGCATCAGCCATGTGAAATGTGGTCTTTAACAAGAAAGTCTGTGCTGTTGCTGTTGTATGATAGAAATGTAGAACTGGGATGTGTAACAGTAGTGGCAGTGCTGGCACACCCAGGTGGTCTGACCTGACCTTGTGTAGTCAATAATAATTGTAGTTGTGAACTACCTGTGTCCCACTTGTGCCCTGAAGGAGAGTTCATTTTCCTCATTAGAGCACAGATAATTTTTTTTTTGTATTTTTGGTGTTTTTTTAATTTTTCTTTCCACTTAAATTCCCTTGTCTTTCATGTCCCTGTACCAAGCAGGTTGTATAAAACCAATTAGAAAAGTGTGGAGCACAGCCTGTTTTGTAAAGAAACTTTCAGACAGATGTGAGCTACATCATTGCCTGAAACAAAAGATGTATTTCAAATAGTAAAAGAAGTTTTAAGCCATTTCTGTTCATACTCCGTTAAGTGAAGAAGCAAAACATGCAAGCTGAGATCGAAAAATGTTACAAGTCTTTTTTACAACAGTTTTATAAATGAGCTGCAGATCTGTGGCTGGTATGCCATGGTTATGATAGGAGTGATGGCTGTACATAGAGGCATATGAGAAGGAGACTGTGACCACTAAGGTAGCTGTGATGTTGCTGCCTTACCAATCATCTGTAAGATGGGGAGAACTGAAGTAGCAAAATTCTTTTTTCACTTTATGGTCCTGATAATATCACAGATACAAACTGGTCCTGTCAAATATTGTGGGTTGTGTGTTGTTTTTATTCTGTATATTTTTTCCTACTTTAAATGATAGAGCTTAATTAAGCTTTTGATCCCTTACTATGCAACAAACAAAAACAAATAAAACCAAAAATTCTTTGTGAACTTGTACACAGAAGGCTTTTGAGAATATCTACTGCTATCTATTTCTTTCTGGAAGGTTTGACCAGGAAGTCAGGCGCCTTGCGATCTTACAGAATTAAATCTGGAAACGTACATTGTCTTTCAGGTATATGCATAAATTCTTAGACAATGAAGATAGTAAAACCTTCTTGTATCATTTGTGCTGTGTCAGTTCATTGCCATATGCAGATATTCATGACAAATTTAAGAAACATAAACATTTTCTTATGTTAATTTTAAGTATCTTACATTGTAGCGTTCTCCTACTGCTGAAAACTAGCTTGATTGGCATGTGGTTTGTGAGCTTCCTGTAGGATAAATACCTCCCTCTGATCTAATCGTGAACCACTTAATTGGATATCTCTGTTCTGATCTTGGTGTCTCATTTCTAATTGCTCTGAATTCATCATGCTGGTATGATTTTCCTCTACGCTCTGGTTGAATATTATGGTTTACTGCATGCTCCAGTAATATTATGCATAGTTCTGTTTTTTTCCCTTGTTGTAGTAACTTTGTTTTCTCATTAACTATGCTAATAAAGGGTCCAGAAAATATTTTTGGGCTACTGCACCGTGAAGCTCTCCAGGTATTGAAACAATTGAAAACATCTGATCACTTCTAAAAATCATCTTTGACCAAAACAGATGTCAGTGTAAGAACTTATCTAGTGCTTATCTAGTCTAGGTGTATTTGGACTATTTGTACACTGACTGATAGTTGATTTTAAAGTACTATTTTCCAGGCCTGCAACTAGATTTCTTCAGGTGGAGAAGAAGTTGAGCATTGTGTGTACGATGAAAGTGGAGAGTTGCAAGTTGAGGGATACTGTAAAAGATATGAAAAACAGTTATCACAAAAAGCTTGTTTTAGAAGCAAAAATTCCTAGAAATCCACATCTTTTTCCAATTACTGCCTGCAATTAACTCCCCTAAGCTGCCATCTGTGAAGATTTTTGTTTAAAATTATAAATCCAGATCATCTTCTCAAGCTGGTGGTACCAAGTTTTGCACACAGCTCTGAATCAGAAAGCGGAAGACATGGCATTTTAATTGCATCTTTGACCCAGAATTCATTGTTGAAATGAAGGTATGCCACCAATGCCAAGCACAAATGTGCTGTAAATATATATTATGGGTCTTGTGTGCCTGTGGCTATGAATGCTGTGGTCTAGGATGGTGGAGGGTTGAGAGAAGCAGCACAGTGAGCTCGGTGTGGGACTCTTACTGTCATAATCTGAGTTATCTTTTATGTGTTGAGTCTTTATTGGGTACTCATAAGAAAATATTTTCCTGAGAGTATTAAACTGCTAGAAGTATGTCAACTTTGTGTTTCTTTCAGTCCACAGCTTGCAAATACCTCACAATCTCCACAGACAGGAAGGAGAATAATAAACAAATGATCAATTTGTATGTTTTGGTTTTATCCATTTTCTATCAGAAATTCTTTGACAAGTACTGTTTCATTTAAACTGTGTGTTTCTTTTTAGCAACTTGCACTTTCCTTATGAAAATGGCCTATGTGGTGATATACCACTGTTTAGGTAATTAACACTTTCCATGGCCACATTTGCAAGAGTTTCACAGTTCAAATTGTAACATTGCAGGGAATCGATTTTTAATTTCCCTATTCAGAGTGAGCCTTTTCAGGTATAAACTCATCACAAATTAAGGTAAAATGTCCTTTTGCAGTGTAGAGGGTAATTTTACTGATCAGAATCAATGCCAGAACTGAATTAGCTGAAGAATTGTGTTCTTTTAATATTTATCATTGCTACATCAATTAACTGATCAGCAAACAAAGTTAATGGGAGCAGTAACAAAAGAATTAGGATCTTGAAACCTACCTTGCACTTTAGTATAGCTACTGCCTCTAAGAGAACTTTGCAAGTGGAGCATGTAACGCAGTGTAGATTCTATTTATATTAAAAATAGGATATGTACATGATAAGGGTATTGAATATGATCAGCCGTGTTTATTTGGTGGGTGAAAAAGCAGTGTACAGGAAAGAAACAATAAAGGGTCGTTATTTTCTGCTGGCCTAATAAATGCGATTATATCCTTGGACCAGTTCTGAATAGTAATTTTCTACTTTAAGTAGCCAGATTCTATTATGAATGACTGCAGTAATTGCTCAGCCTGTAGTAACAAGCTTAAAAAAAGACATAAGGAAAATTATTCTGCAGAGATACTCTAGTCCTATCTGTGACCAAAGAGAGACAGGTGTCCCAGCTGCCTTTTCTCATTGCATTTTCATGTCTTCCTTCACAAGGAATATCAGCCCCCCACATCCCATTACAAGTACGAATGCCTTTCCCTCCAACTCTGACACAGTTCTCAGGAACAGAGTTCCTATTAAATTCCACAAGCTATCAAGACTGTATGTTGAATTACTCAGATGCCAACTTATTGAGCAGCTCTAATGCATATTATTGTATTAATCAAAGTGGCTATTTAGCTGCCATTTTCTTTGTGAACAGATATGTAGCTATGCTGTTCTTTGTTAATACCACTTATTTGCCTGAGGCTATACCAAATCTTAAGGTGAAAGGGAACGTCCTTATCTTTCCATCAGTTTTTCTGAAAACAGTAGGCTTGCTTTCAAGCTGTATGAGGGATGTTTGCTTCTCAGCAGCATGCAGCCTTTTTTGTTAAGATGGCTGGAAAAACTGAGGTGTTACATCTCTCTGCTATCCAGCAATACTCACCAGGCCTTCTGGAAGAAAACCTGGAAGTAGTATAATTCTTCACAGTAGTAGCATGTGAATTAGTATTATCAAGGTCTACATGAGACATCAGAAAAGATTCTTGGTCTCGTACCAGATTTCTTGGTCTCGTGACTGATTTGATGATTTGCAGTCCACTCTAATTTGTGATTCATGTAGGAAACCAAAAAGTTTTAGGAAGCTCTTGTTTTTTTGTTTTTTTTTGTTTTGTTTTGTTTTTTTCCTAATCTCTAGTTTGTGTCATACAGGAAGTTTAGGAATAGGCTTCAAAGGAGAGGGAGGAAAAAAAGGGTTATCATCTTGCATCCTAGGTCATTAATGAGGAGTAGAATGAATGGCTCTTAAGAACTGACGTGGTTCTTCAAGAGCTGGAGAAGTAAAAGAAATGAGCTGGAAGTAAGCGTCTCTGAATTTGACATGGATAAAAAGTTTTTGCAGCAGCTGTTGCTGCTTCTTGGTTATTATAGCTGGTTTTTTTTCTTCTTGGTCATTACAGCTGATTTTTTTTCATCAGTGCAGAGAAAAAGCTTTCAGACTAATTCTCTCCATTCTTTTGCCTAACCTTAAGCTTTCAGTAAGGTTGAGATACATGCCTGATTTCATAGCCTGAAGAAAAGGTTACGGTATTGTAGACTTCTGCTGTGCACGAAGCCAAGACCATTGTTCTTCTGACTGACCTGTTCAGCAAGAATGACTTTGAGTTACTCTAAGGATCTGAATATCAGTTTTAGTCTGTGAACTGTGATGACAGCTCTTCTGTGGAGCAAAACGGGTCAGAAAGCTCAAGAGAAATTCGAAAATAAATGTATCAACTCAGACCTGAAGACAGAGGAGGCTGGTGCGTAGGGTTCTGTGATTTATTTTGTCCAGGAATGACTGTATGAAGCTCTTAATTTTTGATAGGATAAATTTCTAAATCTTTAGAGACTCTATGTAAGACTTTCTGTGGCGCCATTTTCACTCTGATCAGATGTATGCTGTTGGAACTGTTATGACAGTCCCCTCTTGCAGCACATTGCGTTATGTTGTCGGAGACCATGCTAAGACTGAATAAAAAATAATAATCAAGAGAACCCTCAAAATTGAATCAAAAGGCTGAAATGTGAGGCACCCTTATGTAGCGGTGTCTGCCTGATTTATGAGGTTATAGAAAACTCAGTAATAAAGATATCGTGTAAATGTATCTGTTAAAAACAAGGAAATATTAAAAATCTCTCAAGATAAATGCTGTGCGATAAATGGCATGATATCAAGACTGTAATTTATGCCAGAATAAGAGAAGTGCAGAGCATCTACAGGAAGTCCCATTTGAGTTTTGCTATTATTGTCAATTCTAGATAGAAAGAAACCAGCTATTACAGATAACTGAGCAGATAGGTAATATTTTTTTTTTCCTCCTTTGTGCAGAGAACTGAGCAAATAATGAAGCCACTGCTTTATCTAACAAACCCTACACATAAAATATTGATGCAAAACATTTTTAAAGTGAACACTGCTTTGTAGCTGTCAACTGATTTCCTATATTTTTCTGGTGATTTTTCTCTTGAGACTTTCAGTTCTCGCTTGTTTTCAATCTAAACTGCGATTTTAGAATTTTCTGTATTCTGTTAGAGCTAGAAGAAACTTTTGGAAAATGATTGCGTTGGAAGTTCCATATCATGTTGGAAAACCATGCAAGTTGGATACATAAATGAAGTTGCCGTGAATAATAGTATAGGAGCTCTTCTTAAAATATTTCTTGTATGGGGAGAGGGAAAAATCCACGGGTGGGTGTACTGAGAGAGTTAAGTAAGGAAATCAGGATGGTTTGGATGTTTTTAATAGCAAAGCAAATTCTCCAGACTCAGGTCTGTGTGTAATTTAAATTGGTGAAAGGTGCTCAGCGATGCAGTAAGTCATCTGTCGTATGATTTGTTATTTTATTCTGCATTTTATTAACCTGGCTTCTCTGTCTTGCCTTCTCTGGCTGTCTTCCTTTGTGACTTCCTTGAAATTAGTAGGATTGTGTGGATGAATGCAGCAAGATCCTGTACTGAATAATGGAACTATGACATGCTGCAAATAAGAAAAAAGTCTAAAAGTAGGAGTTCAAACATATTTGTGTTATAAATATCTCTTGTCGTCAGAGTAGGAGGCTTCTTAGTGTAAACCTGTTATCTTAGATGTGGAAAATCATAGCTGTTTAAAAAAAAAAAAAGAAAAGAATAAAAGCTCTTTTGATGTTGACTGGCAGATTGCTTAATATTTCATTTCTCCTTTATTTCTAAAATAAGCTGTTCCTCTGAATGCGTTCATGTATGTTTGTGTTGTATTTGTGGTGTGTCTTGCTGTGTCACTAAAAAAGAGTCCCAAACCACTCAAAAAAAGCAGGAGGCAGAGGCTGGAAAGTACTATGTCTTTTAACTGAACAGTGGACAGCCACTTTCTCTTTCCCTTTCTCAATAAGTAACTGAAATTAGTCAGTTTTAGAAAATAAAATATTTTAACATTTTAAGACATTCATTTGTTTGGAAAAAAAAAAGGTTGGTTTGATTCAGAGTGAAGAAATTATTGAATTTCAATAGAATTGTTTGCTATACTGTGATAATTTATATCAAATATTACTGCAGTAAGTGTAATTATAGTTGGATATTTAAATTTCAACTGTTAATTATCTTTAGCTAGCAATTTCATGGAGGATAATCATATTTCCTTCAGTGAAGAGTGAACATTTTAAGTAACAGATGAGCTACAAGCCACAGGTTTTTGGCAGTAATTGCTGCTACTCCCTATTTTCAAGATAAATCTCTTAATTAAGTATAGCAGTGCCTCTTTGAAATATTTCATTCTCTTATTGAAGTATCTTGAGAAGTAAGCAATAAATGTCTTTGGCAAGAAAAAAAAGGTCCCCTTTGGGGTTTATTGGCTTCTTAATTCAAACTGTAAGTATACTTGGAAATTTTTGTGTTTCAGGTTTTTACCTCTTTGACATATTTACCTCTCAGCACTCAAAGGCTGTTTGAATTCATGAGAGGCTTAAGAGACAAACTCTGTAAAGCTTAGTTGTCCAGCAGTACTAATAAATCAACTGCTAGTCTGAGATTCAGATTATGTACATCTCAAACACATCTCCAAAAGACTTTTCTCGAATTAAAAATACAAACAGGCTTTTACAGCAAACTCCTTGATGCTCCCTACCACGCTGTGTTGTGTGTTTGGTGGAAACACTCCAAACCTCTGCTGTAAAGCTTTCGTGTCCACTAAAATACTCTTGTAAAAATTGTGTTTTGACTGTGTCAAAAATTGTGTTTTGACTGTATTTCACATGCTGATCCATGTGTCCAAGAGAGATTGATGCAACTACCTGGCATGATAAATGAGAGAGTAAGTAGTTGAGCAGTATGTCATCCATTTACAAGGACAGTACTGAAGACTTATGCATGACAGAATGGGAGGTAAGAAGTTGCCCCATTCAATGTGTGAGATTGGTATATTCCCCGCTGAAGGAATGTTGAGCTGTAAAGAAAAACTTGTCCTTGACAGGACTTACTTATACTTAGTTGCCTCATAAATCTCACAGTGACAATAATTTATACTAGAAATAAATAGCTGATGATCTAGAGCTTGTGTTTAGATGCTGTATTTATGCTAACAAGGAGCAGAAAGAGAAAATTATCCTCTGGCTATCGTAAATGTCAAGGCAGTAGGCATTTAATTAGAGCTGACTTGTTTGGACTACTCTAGAAATCTTGCCTCAGTTTTAATTTTGTTTTAATTTTTTTTTTTTTCTGGAAGAAATTAGAGGTGTATTTTCTTTATTTCATAAAGAGATGCAGGTCTGATCTAACAAAACCATTCAGTCAGTCTATGGTATTCCTTATGCCCGTAACTTCTTACAGTTAAATGCAGATATTATACAGATATAAATACAGATAAATGCATTATTCACAGACCACACTAGAGCAGTGCCACTCCCCAAATGCCATTCTGTCCTGGATTTAAATGCAGTATTAGTTAATTGGGTTTAATTTCACCAAGTGTGAATGAAAACCACAGAGATTGCAGTAATGAGTAAAGACTAAAAACCACACATTGCAGAGGTGTATTTTAGTCTGGCACAACTGGATGAAGAGGGCTGAACTCATCAGGTGATCTGTTGTAGTGTACATGGATGCTAAGGCTGCTGTGCTTAGTGCCCGAGTGCTGTCCTCATTATATTCAAAGTAATTCCAGAATCTGAGACGTTTTGGGCTTTGTCTTTACTGTGTCCTCAGAGAAAGGGGATTTATTCAAGGTTTCTGTTATCAGAACTGGCAAAGGAGCCCATGGAACAGGTTCATCTCTAGGACTTTCTGTTAAATAGCATAATTAACAGAACAATTCAGAAGAGCTTCACTTTCTTTTTTTTTCCAGATGTGACGCATGCCTTAAGACTGCTTTAGATATTTCAGATGCAGTGAGATGTCTTGAAAGGTTCCTGTAAACAACATATCAGGCAAAAAATGCACAAAGAAGTTTCTTGGGAATTTCTTGCAACAGTCCTGCCAAAGCAACCTAATGACTGATACTCTGCTTACTTACCTTTCAGGTCATATAAGTCTCTCTTTGTTCTAACCTGTCTCTGTCTCCAGTACTTCCATTTTGTTTTCCAGATCCTTGCATACTTTTGTATTTTGTGATGTGCTTTTCATGTTGCTTCTGCTAAACTGCATTTCTTTGTTGTTGTGGAAAGAAATTAATAAAGCTGGGCCACAGGGAAGGTGATTGACTATTCCACTTGGAAAAACAGATATATATTTTGCCTGTGATAATAAGCTCAAAATGTACTCTGGGAATTGTACTCCTATAAAATCCTCTTTGAATTGAGTTTCGGCATTAAAATTTATGCAGCCATTTGGTATCATATGTTTTCCTTCAGGAAAGATAAATATTTCAGCCTTTGAACAGTGTGAAACTGAAAACATTCACCAGTTGCACCAGCTAGGATTGCGGCAGGCTGCTGTGCAGTTCCAGTGAAGAATGGTACGTGTTTGAATACAAAAAATATGCAGTAATCATAGCAAGTGTAAGGCACTACAGACAAAGAGATGGATCATTTTCTCTGACAGACCATTTGTGATGGTTGTCTTGCAGTTTTGTAATTTGTTGCCACTGAGATGAGTTGGGGGTATTTTTTTATTTTTTTCCAGTTTTTAAGCTGCATCATGCAAGGAAGACACATACTGTGCGTTTAACAAAGCATCCACTGAAACCTGGGGTGCTGAAGGTCCTCCAGGGGTACTTCAATTTCCAAAAAGCACCCACAAAAACGATTCCTTTTTAATGAATAATTTATCTGGGGGCTTTAGATCAGATTCCTGTTCACAGGTTGTCCCTTTATGCCTTTTAACTTGATAATTGGTTTGCTCCATACAGGTGGCTTTTTAAACCCACCTACATCCCCTGAGAGATTAAGATGTCGGAATGGGGTCTGCTGTGCTCCTAGATGCTGTCATTCTCTTTGCTTCTTCTCTGAACCTTTTTTTCTATAAGAGGGTGACAGAGGCATTCTGAAAAGTTGAGTCTAACAAAGTTCTGCGTATCCCAATAATGATAATGCTGAGATAGGGCTCTTTCTGATATGCTTCAAGCACCATTACTGTGTAGTTTAAAAAATGTGCCTTTGTTCTTTTCTCCTCATTGAGAACTTAATTAAGTATTTCTTTCTGGAATTTGTGTTAAGTGTATCTTAAGATAATGCTGTTTTAAATTGAATCAGTCTGATTTTCTCATTTTTCTTTGTGCCAATGTCTCTAAAGTGGGCTGGCTGGTATTTTATGCAGCTCCTTGCTTTATTTATGTAAACAGAATATTGGTTTCTTCCAGATCGTAAGAAATTAACATAGTAGGAGCATTAGTGTAGATGAGGAACATTGCTGTGCCTCTTTGCCATCTTTCTTATGCAGAATGATAACTTTTATTACGTTAGACAATTTGAGAATACATATGTAATAGAGTAGGTCCTCTGATGTGTTTTTGCATTTTTCCTATGGTGCAGTGAAATATTGAGTCCAGCCTGGGGGGGGGGGGGGAGGAAAAGGCTTCTGAAGTACATTCTACTGTCTGACCACTTCTTCAGTGTAAATATCACCTGCTGTCCTACATTTCTTGAAGAGTAAATTGTTTAATGTTTTTGACTGATCATATCTCCAAAATGTATCCATCAAACAAAGTAGCCTGCATGGAGTGCATAGCAATTGAGTTCTTTCATAGAATCATAGAATGGTTTGGGTCAGAAGGGACCTTAAAAATCATCTAGTTCCAACCCCACTGCCAATCCCATGTAGTGCATTAATTTCAAATAGTGCTGAAATCAGGGCATCAAGCTCCACCGCTGAACTGCATCGCAAAATACATAATACATATAATACATATAATATATGTATTATATATATAATGCATAAATAAATAAAATAATACATATATATGTGTGTGTGTGTGTGTGTATATATATATATGTATGTGGTGTATATATATATATATGAATTTGGCTTTTCTAGATAATTTTCTCATCTGCTAACCCAGAAATGTTGGGGTCTTAGATTGAAACCTGCCAAATTCAGATGCATTTGCTTTAAGTTGCATTCATTGACATGGACAACTTCAGAATTAATTCATTTCCTTATTCTTTTCTATGGAAGTAGAAAAAAGAACAGCCTTTCTTAGATGGTAATTAGCGTTAAATTAGTTCCACACTCTCTACAGTGTGGAAACAGGAGAAATCCTCCCAAATATTTTGAAAACCTAGCAGATAAATGTGGAATGAGGGACCATGACTTCAGAATGTACTGGTACAGTTATGGTAAATAGTCTCACATCCCCAAGTATTTAGCTGTTAATTCCATGTTATTCTCTACTGACTCTGCACTCGCACTGTGAATGTGCGGTCAAGCAGCTCTTTCTGGATGTGCACATTCCAGGGTAAGGAAAATCAGACTTATAATATTGTAACACGAAGCTGCTTTGCAAATTATTATTTTCATAGCTACAAGCTAGAGTATCGTTTTCGTACCTTTCCACCTTACACTGGGCTTAAGTTCCCTTGCAGGAGTGTGTGTGAGTCTTCTTTTTCACCTTCAGTTTAGAGCAGCACAACCACAAATCTGGCTTTGTGTCTAGTTCAAAAGTATATTCTGTGGATGTTCTCTGTTCATTCACAAGTACTTCTTTCTGGAAATGTATTTTTAAGTATCATGACGTTTGCTCTAAAGCCTCTTTAATTAAACCTGCTGCCATCCACGCTCATTTGAATAAACTCCTTTATCTTGTAGACCTCTGCCATCAGGACAATACAGTTGCAGTTCTGGAGGTTGCATTTTGTACTGGATGGGATGGAACAGACCTAAAGGAAGAAGGCACTGTTGGTTTTTTTTTTCATTTTAAGTTGAATACTTCTTGAGCTTTGTCCAGATACATAAATTGGTTTTACTCAGTACTTTCCTATGCTGTCTTGCTTTTGCTGAGCTAGAGCTGTTATGTCAAACACCCATTTTATGAAACATGCCTAATTATGCCTAGTTAGGGTTTAAATCCTAATTGTATTACAGTTTGGTTCTATATTGCCATGCACACGCATCTTTCAGTATCAGACAGTAGTTATTTATAATTTAAGGTGAATAAATGAATAAATAACATCCACAGAGACTTAAGTCCAGAAATCATGAAAATGTGTGTAGCTACCTGACTGAGAGTGTTCCTGTGTGCTGCTTCACCTCTTTAAAACATTCATTGCAGCAAACTGTGTGCTTTCAGTGTAGATTACTATGGAGAAAAGAACAGTTGCCATTCAGCAGTTCCATCTGCAGCAGATGTTCTTTATGATGCATGCAATTTTCCTGCTCAGTCTCAGAATAAGTATTTCAGTCTGATTTGGAGAGATATATAAAAAATTACATTGTCCCATACCTAAAAGGAATCTTGCCTTACTAAGAGTGTTAGAGTAGAACAAATTCTTAAGCTGCTGATCTCCTCAGTCAGTTTCCTCAGAATCCTACAGTGATTCATCTTTCACGAGTGATTAACTATCGAGGAAGATCTCAGCTTAAAACTCCACTTCAAAAACAAATGAAGCAGTTACCTTTAAAGAAGAAAGTTCTGTTTTATGCCTTCTGTTAACTGGGAGCTAAGCTATGTTGCTGAGAGGCAGTGCATTTTGATTTTGATGGATGTTGCTGTGTTATAATATTCGTTGTAGTGCTTTTTCAGGTAAGCTCTACCTTACCTGAATCGTGAATATGAAACCTCAGTTTAGAAACTAAGGTTTAAGTTGAGGAATTTAAGGCATGAGCACTTGCAAATTTAAGTGCATAAAGAAAAGGTTTCTCTGCACCCCTCAGTATCTACAGTATTGATATGGTCTAGATGAAATTTGGCTTTTCTGTATAACAGAGGCATTAAAGTACAAGGGTACTCCAGTGTTTTTTTCTGTTCTGATTCCATGAGAAGCTTGTACATCTTGTAAGACTTTTTCCCAATAAGAGAAGAAGTCTGAATGAAATGCAGATCCTGTTGTTTTGTTTAAAAAACCTGCTGGTCTGAGGATGTGTCTCAAAGCCATAGGAAAATATATTCATTTCCAGAATACCATGATATAAAAATGTCAGAAGGAATAATTTCTTCCTGTCAGATAGATGATAAGAAGGGCAAAGCAAATGTATGTCACTTGCAGAGATCTGAACATAAAAGTCTGCACTAAATCTTAGATTTATTCAATTGCTCAAACCTCTTATATTTTAAGGTTTGCCTCCCACCATCTTCTGACAAATACTGAATCAGCAATGGTTGGAAAACCTGCTATGAAACAAAACATTTGGTGTATTGGTTTGCTGATTAATTAGCATTCTGTCTGGTTCTCTTTGTCCAGTCTAAAGAAATGATTTATTTGCGTGTTTGAAGATGAAATGCAAATCTTCAGTAATTGCATTTAAACAGCTGTGTGGTATAAACTTATAAGACCATTGTGCTGTCAGCTAAAATAGTCCGTCCCATAGATTCATCAGCAAAACAGAGTAATTACTTTATCATGCTTAGCATTTGGGAATATGAGGACAAGGATATTTAAAAAGCCTTAGCAGATTAGAAAAAAGACACGTCTGACCCAGCACTTAGGGCAGAAACTCAGAATTTTCTATCGTGAATGCAAATTATCACCTCTCACATTGCTGGGTAGGTATTAGAAAGGTAAAACATATAAAAGCAGTCAAAAAAAGGATTTTGAATACATGGATAAATATTAATAATTTTGCTCTCAGTGCTTTATGTGGTTATGCTCCATCCCTGATGCCCTGGAGGTGTTCAAGGCCAGGTTGGAGGGGGCCTTGGGCAGCCTGGTTGAGTATTGGATACGGAAGCTGGCGGCCCTGCACACGATGAGAGGTTGGAGCTTCATGATCCTTGAGGTCCCTTCCAAGCAGGGGCATTCTGTGATTGTGCTCTATTTTGATATATGATTGTTATGGATGTTCCCTGCATTTTGCAGGGGTACCTGTTCAGCAGCAGCACTGATTTTCCTACAGCTATAAAATACATCAAAGAGCCTAAAAACAAACAAACAAAACAAAACATAACACCCCACTTGCACTCTGGAAGGTGAACAGAAGAGGAAGGAAGCTGAGCTCAGTAACTTGCTATGTTTGGTAATTGCTGCCAGTTCAGCATGTTCTGTAGGAACTGTTCTGTAGGAAACTTAAAATATCATTTAAATGTAAGACAATTGCATCCTTTTATGAATCATTTTCAGCTTTGAGCCTGAACTTTTTACAATAGGTCTCAAATCATGAAAGACGTATTGAAGGTTAAACATGAAAAGGCTTTTGTGACTTTTGTGACTGTTATAAATTCATCTAAATGTCTAACTTAATGTATAAAAAAAATCAGGGATTCTTTACACAGCCACTTTCTCCTCCAAAGGAAAAAGGTGAATTGCTAAAGGAAAAAAGAATCAATTGCTATTGGAAATGTGAACAGCTAAAGGTAGCACAGTATTTGCAGATGCATTGGATTATATGAGAGCTCAGTACATATGAGATGGCAGTGGACCTACACTGCAGTGTTTACTTCTCTGATTGCTTGCATTGCTGCAGAGATATCACCACTGCTGTGGAGAACAGATGTACGTCATGGATCTGCACATCATCTTTGCTCATTCAGTTCACAAAGTACTGTTGTGTGGTTTTGTGTTTTTTTTTCTTTTTAATAATATTAATTTGTGATTGATTTTTTTAAAAATAAGAAAGAAAGAAAAACATCTCTTCCTAGAGTATAGGCCATGTTGTTTTAAAAGTTATAACTGCATCATTAATATGATTACATGGAATCACCATTCATGTTCTGAAACTCCCTCACTTCTTGTAAATGGAGCTTATTGCCATCTCAGCTTAGCCCCTCATATTCCCCTGTAGAGACCAAGGTTTCTCTGCAGTAGAAGGATTCTACTGTCAGATCTGAAAGGATAGTATGCTATAGTGTGTTCATGACAAATTACTACAATTCTGAATTTTTTCTTTCAGTTGCATTTTCAGGCCTTGGCTTTACCACCTTCTACCTAGCTGGAAAGTTGCATTGCTTCACAGAAAATGGCCGGGGGAAGAGCTGGAGGCTCTGTGCAGCAATACTGCCTCTCTACTGTGCCATGATGATTGCTCTGTCACGTATGTGTGATTACAAACACCACTGGCAAGGTGAGCCGTGGAGGTACCTTTTCATGTATCTATATTGTTAGCTTTGCATTTCTGTATTTTTTATTTGTTTGTTCCACTGAAATGGTGTGAGTTACAATGCACATTTTTGCAGACCTTTCTTTGTCCTTGACTGACACTCCTGAATTTCTACCTTTTGGTTTCAATTAAATGCAGCGTTACTTGGTCCCACTGAGCTCTTTCCCATCTCGTACAGAAGTCCCCATACCAGAGCAAGGCATCCTGTTACATGCTTTTTTTTTTTTTTTATCTCTGGTTTTAAGTTTGTGCAGCATCTTGTTCTACCATAGCAGCTTAATCACAATCCATTAACCTTGACATGCTCTTGAAGGAGTCTCTTGGTCTCCTGCAGAGTTCTTGCCTTGTTCCAGGGCTTGGTGCACTCGGATCAGAGAGCACGAAGCTGTTAGGGTTCTTATGCTCTGTGTGAGACCTGGCTGGTTTGAATTAGTTTAACACAAATGAATATGAACAGCAGCGTACAGGTTTACTCTCTAGTTCTAAATGTGTATTTGCGTTGTGCACTACATCTTGCCAAGAGTAAGGATTTAGGATTTATGTACTGACGTGTGATCTGAGGCACGTTATTATGCTGTATTTTATATACGATGGGTGGAAACTATACCCAAGGGGTTGTGTCTGGATCCAATTACAGGTGCTCATACTTTTGTTTCTGAAACTCAGTCTGGAAACTCAGCTAGCTCTTCCCAAGCTAGAAACATGCTGCCATACAATATTCTACAGGTAACCTGAGCCCTTAGCTGCAAGAACTGTCTTCTCAAGAGAGTCATGTTCACTCTGTAACATGCTACGCCAAAGCTCAGGCCTTGTTTTTCATGCCCAGCAGAGTCATCCAATTGTATTGTTTGTGGTGGCTTTGTAATCATCTTAACAGCGCTGTGGTGTGTGAACAAAGATCAGTATGATGTCTAAGACAGCATACTGTGAAAGGTAGAGTAGAGTGTATGTACATTACAAAGCCAAGACTGAGAACATTAATGTTATGAGATTTTAGGAAATCCGTTAAGTTTGTCTAGAAAATGTAGTGTTCAGGATTTATTGTTGAAATAGGTGAACGTTAGAATATTTCATTATGAATCCTGAATATACTGACTGCTTTTAAGTCCCCATGATCTCCATTTAGAGATTCTTTTAAGGAAAGAAAAGAGAACTACTGAAATTGAAAGAATATTCTTTTTCCTTTATGGGCAAAGGAAAAAGGTAGAAAGTAAGTTTGGGTTAAACACAGATCAATCAAATGCTTTGTATTTACAGTGTTCCTTACAGTCTGTCCATTCTGTGGTAACATTATTTTGTTGCTTTTCTTACCTAGATGCTTTTGTTGGAGGGATCATTGGCCTCATTTTTGCTTATATTTGCTACAGACAACACTACCCTCCTTTGGGTAATACAGCTTGTCATAAATCTTATGTCAGCCTGCTAGATCAGAACTCAATGAAGAAAGAAGAGAGACCTACAGCAGATAATGCTACTGGCCTGCCTCTGGAGGGAATAACTGAAGGTCCAGTATGACTAAGAAATGCAAAATGAACTTTTAGCCTTCTCACCTCTTCTCCAAGCTGGTCTCTTAACACAGTGTTTCTTACCATACCTTTGATCTGCACTTCTTTTTTTTTTGTTTCCTTGTTATAAAGACAAATTGAACTTTTTTTTTTTTTTTTTTAAATGCCATAGTATCGCTATACTTTTAAATTCTGAGTTTCTATTCATATTGACGGCTGAATTATCTGTTTTCAGTCTACTGCAAACAGATAGATTATTCAGGGGAAACAGAAAGGACATTAAAAGACTATCCCACATGGAGATTGATCAAGAAAGTAATTTTAAAGAAGATGTAGTTGAGGATACTGTAGATCTGGAAACAGATTTTCTTAAGCACTCTTAGAAAGTTCTGATTGTCTTCAGCACTCACTCACTTCAATGGGTGATGAGTACACACAGCACTTTTCATCAGGTGTTCAGTGTCTGTCCTGGCCAGATGTTCCTTTCTGTAATTTAATAAGTTAGGGCATCATCCTTCTGTTTATCTTGTTGCCTTCTAACACGATAAACTCCTTATGATGGGAGAACTTTGTATTAAGCTTTGGCAAGGTCATTCTGAGTTACTAATCAAGCAGCCGACTGGCATGAGTGGTTATAAGTTTGTAAGAGCCAAGCCTTGTCACATTAGTAGTTCTACAGGACGATGCTGATATTTGAGAAATTCCACACTGTTAAAATTATCAGCTTGCAATAATGTGTATGTACACAGGATGGATCAGAAACTTGGTGTTATATCATTAGCAATTCTTTGACCATTCTTTGAGAGTGCTTGCAGTAATTACCATCAAAACAAAGTGAAAGTAAGGAATATTCATGCCATTCAACAAGCTGAAGTACTTACAATAAGTTAAAAAAGATAATAAAGTTTGAGGATGAAGAAACACAAATGGTTTTGTGATTCTCAGTGTACCACGTTCGTTTGTGTGTAGTGACTCACTGCAGCATTGATGATCTGAAGAAATGCAAAGATTTTCATTTGTGACTTTGGGTGCACGACTGTGAATGCTTTTGGTGGTTTCCAGCACTGTATCATATCCAGAGGAATGCTGGCAATGGTGTTCCACTTTAACCATTCCACATTCTCATGTTCTTGTGCATGGTGTTTGCAAAGGTTGGCTTGGTACCTGAACTGAAACTCACTTCATTCAAAACAGTGTTGGTACAGAGGACGACCAAACAACCTTAGTTAATTTATTATTATTAGGATCCAGTTTTGTTACATATGCCCTATGCAGTATACATCACATTCCTGTGAAATGATATAGCTTTGGATGGCAGATTGTCAGATTCCAGAATCTCTTTTTGTGGATATCCTGTAAAAATAGAGGTAGATATTTTAGACCATGTATGGGCACTAAAACATTTCTTAACAGGGGCTGCTACTTAAAGCAATCAAGATAGTGTTGACCAACAATCATTTTTACGGTGCTTTAGACTGGAGGAGACTGCTGCCATAATTATAATTTATGTGTTCCTGTTGGAATATGTGTTGGCCTTGTAGGCATTTTGTGATTCAAACAGCTCAATGTCTTTATGTCACGCTTGTCATTTACTTTTGTCAAAGGTAATCTTTGTAGGCTTTTGTTTTGAGAAGAGCTACTTCCTGATTGGCAACACTTGAATTTTTATGGAAAACAAGGAAATTAAATTCCCTTTTAAAACTTGTGGTAAATGTGTACAAGAGAATACAGTGATACTGTGTATAAACACATAAGATATTTGGAAATTGTTGTAAATAGGGAGTGAGGCGAAGGGACAAATTCTAATAGGCATAAACCCACCAGGATTCTGTAGAAATTAAGCTTGATCTACTGATACTGGTTTGGCTGTACAGTCAAACAATGTAAGAGGCAGGATTTTTTACTGACAGTTACAGTATTCTGAGCTATAGAGTAGACACAGTTGGCCAAACCTAACTGTCTTTCTGGTGTACGTGTGCTGGGTCATTAAGCTAGTAAAACTGAAGCAGAATTGTGCTGGCATTGTACATGCATTGGCTTTGACAAAACACTTCTCTGGTGTAATGAAGAACTTATTGTAGAAATCCACAAAGTTTGGAAAAACTTCTCTATAAAGTTTTTAAACCATCCTATCGAGCTCTGTAACAGTGATACCATTTTCTAGTATGTCATATGGGATGACTAACAGAGAAAGTCCTGCAGTAAGGGTGTTGTCTTTTCATTGTATAGGGCTGGCAAAGCTTTTTCTTTCAGCTTTTTCTTTCAGCAGGAACCTTAGTCTTCCAGGTTATATGCAAATGTTAAAAAAAAAGAATCTTAAAAGTAGAAGTTTAATACTGATGCATAGTGTATTTTGCATGTTTTTATATGGATCTGGCTTATTCTCAAAAGTGAGTGGGGCCTCCTAACTGTGCTGTTCACATTCCCAGTGTTTCAATGGCTTTTGATACAAATAAGTGATTTTCTTTGGGTTGGGAAGCCCTTGTGCAGACCTTAAATGAGTAGTGGCTGCTGAAAGATTGGAATGTGAAATGTAATGCAGCATTGATACTGTGTTGCAAGAGTAATTGGTGAGCTTTGCAAAGCAGGAAAGAATAACAAATTTTAATGTAATTAAGTTGAAAGTCATAATACAGACAATGTGAAAGCTTTGATTAAAATGTTGTTAAAATTATGAAAGACATAATGAGGTGAAACTTACAGCGAGATCTGTAGATGCTTTAATTACCAGTGTAAAGTCAGAGTGGGGAAGGCATTTTTTGTGGATCAATGTATTTTAATCTCATGCTTTCTCAGTGTGAAGGAGATGTAATGTTGTAATGCACCAATAAAACAATACATGAATATGGGTTTGTACATTTGCGTGTTACCATTTTTTATTAAGTTATTTAATTAATAAACCACGTGGAGTATTAACTAAAGAAGCCCTAATGTAACTGAATTATTTATGCACAATAGCAGTTCCAAAAGTGATTATTGTTACTAGCTTTTCTCATACCAAAATATGCTACCCAACATCCATCCAGGGGAATGCACAGTGTAAGCCTGCAAGGCTGAAATTTTGAAATATTAAACCAGCTAGTCTGCAACAGGTCCCTTTTACCTGTCACCTTCTGTATCTCAGAAGTTACTGGGAATGCCATATTTTATAAAGCGTGGTTAGACTAGGAAAAGGCAACAAGATCTAATAGAACACAGCAGAAATATCCTGACGCCAAACGTATGAGATTGCAAATCAGTCAGCAGAATGTCCCTGCACTGATGCATATCTCAGGCAATGTGCTGTGAATAGAACTGGAGTACAAATGCTGATTCATTCTCAGATTTTCTTGTGTGCAACTTAAGCTGATTTCACCCTTGCTTCTTTCCCCATGCATGAAGCACCTGAGTTACATTTAGTGTGAAATAGACTCCTTTTCCTTCTTTCCTTCAATGACTAAAAATAATTTCTGATGGATATAAAAATAAAAAAATATGTATTTTTAAAATTTATTTTGCTAGTAATAAAATTCCACTGATTTTGGTGGAAATTTTGTGTATCACGAATCACATCACATCCAGTAAGTGACATAAAGCCTTCATACCACTTCTGATCATACTTTTACATTTTTAGGATAATGGTTAATGAAATACTGTAACTTTTGACGGCAATTTTTCTTTTGGTAACATACTCCTCTCCCGGGTTAGAGATCTGTTGGATTGATCTGACCTAATGCAAAGGGAAAAATGTTGACCATGGCAGCAATGGGATGATGAGAGGGAAGACACTTGTTTTCCTTGTTTTTGAAGTTCAGTATATGTAAAGGCTTGCATGTAAGATAATCTCATTCATTTCTGTATCACCTAGCCTGCCAGTGCTACTGCACTACAGTAACGTTGTGCCTGCTGGGACAAGGGTAGGGCCTGGCACTGAAGAGTTACTCCTTGCTTCTATTCACTCAAAGCAAGAAAATGGAATTTCAGTTCCTCCTAGGATGCAATCCTGAAAGACAGAGTAGAAGGTGAGTACCACAGTCAGAGGGAGAACATTGCTTTGAATTTTCTTTTGTTGTCTCCATGGCAGCAGCCTGGAATATCATTAAGTCTCAATGAAGAACCCATAATGAACACGTTAAATATTAAAATAACAAGACTGGATGGATATTTCCCAGTACACTGAGATGAAATGAGATGTTTTGTGCACATGCTTGGCACATCCCACCGTTGGCTGACTGCTGGAGGATTTTTGATGAAACTTGCAGAGATGGCCAAGAAATGACTATTTAGACCACTCAGGCCAGATGTGGATCTTGATTAAACCCAGAAACCTCTATGAAAAGCACGTGAGCTGCAATAGATATACATGGACGTTACAGAAACTAAAGATCTGCCCATTATTATTTTGCTGCCAGCTTCTGAGAAACCTTTCCAAAAACATTTCCCAAAAAAAGGCATCAGTGGGTAGTGTGAATCATACGGTCTATGTAGTGAGGCATGAATGGGGCATGAAATAGAAAATTCTTGCTCAGTGCTTTGACTTGATAAATAAATACAGTGATGCATAGAACCAGTCCACATGTAGAACTTCAAGAACTTTCAATCAAATCAGCCAGCTCTGCAGACCTTAAACCTTTGGACCGAGTTTCTTGTTAGCAGACCATAAAAGCCCTCAATTTCACTGGCAGCTTTACAGCTGTTAACTATTATACTGGAGACCTATTGGAATTTAACACTTGATACAAAGACTGAATTCACACGGTCTGAAACAGGCTTATTTCCATGAATAGATGGGGCTGGGCACAAGGAGCCTCTCCTTTTTATTTTGGTATTTAGATATGGTTTGCTGTTATTTTGGCATTCTGTTCATAGGCATAACTCTGCTTTTCAACAGCCCGAAGCCCTGTGAGTCTTGTCCCAGTGTTGCCACAATTCTGGTTAGTATCTCTCTCTCAAAATGAGTTTCTGACACCATTAAGAAAATTAAGAGCGAAAAGATGATAATAAGATAAATGCCCATTTTGTAATTCCTGGAAGAGATCTCAGCAAAGGAATGTTTGAGTTACAAGCCCAAAAACTTTCCTGGTGCCTCTTGTTGAAGTCACCCTATTGTCACAGTTCTCCTTGAGCTTTGTATTCAATTCCTTCTGCCAGTGTAATTAGGAGAAGGGAATCTCCACTTGAGGTTGTATGATATGTACAAATTACTGATATTTAATGCATTTTGGAATAATTCTCTTCTTTATCAGGCAGATTTAAAATACATTACTATTGTATTAGTCTGAATTCTGTGCACATCATTTCTTATCAGCATTACAGATCATTTTTGAATATACAACTGCATTTCATCTTAATTTCCAGTTCTGCCTATTGAAGCCACAGTAAAAGATTCAGATTCTGCTTCTTACTGAAGCCAACATAATACGCCAGCAAAGGAAGGGAAAAGAACATCCGAGCAGTGCCCCAGTGTTGTTCTTCAGTCTAAGAGGTATAAATCTGTCATTTTGAATAGGCTACAGTTAGCATCTGCAGCATTCTCCAGCAAAGAAAAAGTGACTTAAAACATCCTCTGTATCACTTGAATGTGAGAAGGAATGGAATTGTCTTCCTTAAACAGGTTACAGAACAAAAGGCCAAACATATCTTTATGATGACTTGCTTGGAAAACAGCAGTTCCATTTCACATGGATGTGATGGTTTAGAAAACAATTCTAACTCCATATATCAGTTAATAAAACTGATAGCTTTAACACTATATTAAGGAAAGAAGCTTGCAGCATCTCCACACACATCATTCTACAGAGTCCTCTGTCAGTCTATAGAGCCAATTTCCACCCTTTTGAGGCTTCCAGGTCACTCATGCCCTACAAATACCCATAGTAACAGGATTGTTCTCAAATGGGTGATTTGTTCCCACTGTGTTTGCCTGTATATTCTCATCTGGTCTGAGAAGCCTTCCCCCAGATTTCAGTACGACATGGTTTCAGTTCACAGGGGTGGTGGTCCCATTTTAATTTTTAGCACTGGGGAATCTCATTTTTAATTTAATTTATTTTTTTCATACTAAAAGAAACCTCCTGTGCTACAAACTCCCCAGATGAGCACAGCTGATGTGAGTATTCAGCTCAAGGCAGGTGGGAAGAAGCAGAACCACGAATAGAAGCAGCATCAACAAATGATCCAGGAGCTTGAAGTTTGGGGAGGGGAGAGACAACTGGCCTATGTGGAGCAGGAAGAGCTTCTGACTAGTAAGTGGATTTATGTTTGCCAGGAAGAGAGAAGCTTAGCCTTTGTTCTGTTTGGGAGTTCCTAAGACAAATGCATGTAAACTAGCTGAGAGCTGGAAGTTTGCAAAGCAGAGGGGTGGTGAAATTACAGAGCAGCTTTTGAATGAAGGAGGACAGTATTATCAGCCTTGTACTTTTGCAGCTCTTTTCGGTGGGCTTCTGCAGCAGGGAGAGCTGATCATTTGGTGAACTCTTTCAGCTCTGTATTTCTTTCTTCCCTTTACTGTTTCATGGTTTGAGAAGCACCAGGATCTGTATTCTTAACTTTATTCCTGTCTGCTGTTAAATAAAATCTGTTTTCAAACTTAAAGTGCAATGGCTTGTAGCCTGTCAGGGCTATTAACCTCTTCTTGGTTTTTCTAGAAAGACTGTTCTGAAAATTCCTTTTCTGAGCCTATATGTTCTTAATGTTTATGATAGTTTTTAAGGGGTTCTATAGAACTGGTGAGTAAGGACACATTTTCCAGTAATGTTTTACTTGCTATTAACTAGAGTCAAAATTTGTAGTACCTAACATCTGTCCAAAAAGCTATAGTCCTGACTCATTGGTATGTGGAGTTACTGTTTATTGGTACTGGTAATGGCTGTAGGGTATTTATGATGCAGTAAGTGTGGCTATGAAAAAGGTTTTTACGAGTCATTGTAGAAAGACTGCCTCACTACGTTGTGATAATCTGCTAACCAAGAAGGGTCACTCCTGTAATTAATATTAATGCACAGAATTCTATGTAATGTGTGATACCCTCAGAGCCTTGGGTAGTCAATCACCCCCAATGGCTGTGAGCTGGCTTTCCTGCTTCTAGAGCCTCACTGGTGGAGCTGCTGACATTCACAGGTGCATTGGGTTTGTGTGGTATTTGTTTAAATGTCAGCACTAATAGGTGCAAATGATTTAAGTCAACTCTGTGACATGAGTTTCAATGGGTTTGCTAGGAGAGACAGGAACAAAAAATATATCCTGCTCTCAGCTGTACTCAACTAAAAGCTTTCCTGTTGCTTCTCCATCACTCTGAGTTTCCACTTAGTTTCAGGCTAGGGCAGGCCTTTGATCACTGCTGCAATCAGTGGGGATCAGGTATAGCTAAGAATTATACTGTGCGTTATTTTCTGTCTGTGATAAAGTGATCTTGCAGGCATGCTTACGCTCTTAAACAGGTCGTTAACTCAAATTGCTTCTTTACATGATATAAACCTCCCTGAAGTCTAAAAGCGAGTCAGTCAAACTCTGTTCAACTTCAGCAAATCTTAACATCAACTATTCCCACTGTTAATGAGACTCTCAGGTGTCTGGGCACACATAGGCTGAAACCAGTTTGATGGGTTTAGACAGCATTTTAGAATCCATGTGCATTACCTCCCTGTGTTTGTTTGCTGCTTAAACCTGACAAGAGTAGAAAGAGTTGAAAGGATATTCTTGTAGCTTGTAAGTTTGAAATACCTCAAGTCATCGAGTATTAATGCCTAATTCTATTTAGAATCATCCAGATAATCTTTATGGAGTGTTGGGTATTAAATAGACCCTTTATTCCAGGTACTTAAGTAGGTTAATTACTGATTATGCATAAAAACAGCAGAAGAAAAACCTTATGGTTTTGTGCAAAGTGAAAATTCTGGTTTGAACTTGAACACATAGCACAGGGTTTCATGTTGCCTTGTTTTGTGAATCGTTTTATTGTTAGGCTGTTTCCCCCATCCTCCCCTCATTTATTTGGCTTTGTCAGTTCCCTTTGGCCACGTTTTAAATGTGAGATAATATAAAATTGCTCTATCTAGCATTGCGAATTACCAACAAAATCCATCAGAATGTGGCTTTGTGCAAAAAGCAAGCATTGGTGACCTATACAAGAGGTTAATGCCAGGGCCTCACTGGGGTAGCATCCCCTGGGCTGGTGGCCAATGAGTGCACCTTCATTAAGAGGTGAAGGAGAGAAGTGACATAACTGGCCACCAGCATTCTCAAAATAAAGCCCTTTCCTGTGAGTGAGGCAGTGTGTCATCAGCACCGTGTGGGCTGAGAAGCAGCTGCTGTCCTGGGATGGTGGCTGGGTCCTCCTTCCCATCACAAAGTTGCTGCCATTTGCTGTGTCCAGCAGTCATTAGCCCGCTCTACCCTGATGTAAGCAGGAAGGACTGCAGTGATGTTTCTCTCTGCCTCTGGCCTCAATCCAGTCAGTCATTAATTTTAGCCTTCTGGAGAACATCTTGAATTTTTCAGGCCTCCTGGTGGGAAGAAGTCTCAAAACCATTTTATTGATTACGTCTGAGATTTTCCTTGTGTATGTTCCAGAGTGAGAACATCTGGAAAGCTGCAGGCATTGACACTAATAAATTATCCTGCAAACTTTTTCAAACCTTCAAACCGCAGTCTGAATTTGGGTCACTCATCTGGGACTCGTTTGTCTTACCTTGGTTAGACAGGTGTACTGCAGTGACTCCAGCACCCAGCTGTATGACTCTTAGGACATGGTAAAGCTGCTTCTGTTTGCATCTGTAGCTGCTGGGCAATGCTAAAATCAGTATGTGATGTGCTCTGGTGTTATGAAATGTGACCGCAGCAAGAGATCAGAGCTTCTGAAATGGTTGGAAATTCTGACATGGAGAAAAAGTCTACACGGTGCTCCGCATTGTTACCTGTTTTGGCACGGTCTGCAGAAATGCATTCGCATGAGGAACGTTCCTGTGAAACCCTGGTGTGACTTTATAATGACATCCTAAAATGTGCGTGTTAAAAGTACTAGTCAGAATTTTAAAAAGGCAGTGAGGATTGTTTTCACCACTCGCTGCGCTAAAGAAAATATTTCAAGGACTCCCACTAAATAGCTTCTTAGTTTTATAGCAGTGAAGATGAAGATAGAATATTAATTGTATTTATTCTGAGCAGATTTTCAAGGTCTTGAACACCACGTGAAACTGTAAGAGTTCTGAAACAGTTGGCCAAAACATCATTGTAAAGGCTTTGTAATTTGGAAAACCTTCTCCTCCCCACCCCCCCCCCCCCAAAAAAAAAAAAAAAAAAAAAGTTGTATATAGTATTGCTTTTCTATCTGGAAATAGAAATTGTGGGGTGCCATGGAAATTGCATGCTTTTTTTTTTTTTGTGATCTTTTTTGAAGTGCAACAAGGAGAGTAACAATGATGTTCAGGTCTAAATCCATGTTCAGGTCTAATTTAGACACACCCTAAAGGATTTTAGAGTAAGATATCCAGCTTCCCTAGTTAGCATTACAAATACTTATCACATGTCCCTCAGATCAGCATATTTGGTGTTCAAGTTGAAATTCTCTTTAAATGGTACTAAACTTTCAAAGAATTATGCTAATGCTATGTGGCAACAAATTTTGTAGGTTGCTTCTATAAAAGATCTAATAATTACTTTAAGCCTTGGTGATATTGTTAAGAATCATCATTCAGGTGTCAGAGGAGGAGGAAGGCTGTGTAAACCTGAGGAGCCCCAAGGAATATGCAGCTTGGCAGTTCTGCATCGCAGAGCAGATGCTTGCAAGGTTTCTGCCTCTCAATCAGCAAACAGCATCAGATGAAGGCTGGCAGGATCTCTGAAATCTGGCTTCTTGGATGGTACTTCCATACGTCTTGAGTTTTTCACCAAGAGTTTATGTGTGAATGGCTTTTATTTCCTCTACATTAATTTGCCATGAATTATCCATTTTAAATGGTCTACTTCATTTTAAATCCACCAAGGGAAAAGCCTGGAAGGACTCAAGAAAGAATGTGGATCAGTTACACGGAAAGCTGGCCAAAAAGCTGACGTTTATCTTTACTGTTGAATTTTGATCATTGATGGTGTACTAATCACTATAATAATACAACTCTTCCACTCCAGGATGAGTTAGCAAGTGCCTTAGAGTTGCTGAAGCGGCGAGCTGGCAGGAAAATCCTTCCCACCGGGGACAGCACACATCAGCACATTGTTTATGGACAGGACAGCTACCTCTGCTCTGGGGGGGACCTCTGTGATTCCCAAGCTGACAACGATAAGCAATAGTTAACCACTGGCTGAATGTCACAAACCACGTTGTTATTGATAGGGATTGGGTTAAAATCAAAGCTCAGAGTATGAATGATGGTTAAAAAGCCCCAAGAGATAATCAAACTGGAAATGAGATAGAAGTTTTCCAAGTAGAGAGAGAGATTCCTAATCCTTTTCCATGATTCATTAGGCTATGCATCACAACTACGTGTCTTTCTAGAAGTAAGACTGTTCTAAAATCTGAGGATACTGGGTAGTTAGACTAAAAAATAAACACTTCTTAGCTTTAGAAATTCATTAATTATAAAAGATGATAAAATAATTATAAAAGATAAAAATAACCACAAGGGAGTAGTTTCTGATAGCTCTATAGCTTGTACTGTGGTTGTGACAGGTGAAAAAGTCCAAAGGAGAAGTTTTAGAGAAGCATGTTGAGTTGGATTGAATAATCTCAGAAAACATACACTGCAGAGCATGCCTGGCCTTTTTGACTGCATTCAGCTGCAAGAACGCATTTGTGTTACTGGATGGCTGAGTGAAGTCTAATAGATTTCGTTACTGTCCTGCTCAATAAATAAATGAGCAGAAAGGTTTATTGCAAATCATATATCTGAAGAGAGCCAACTTGTTAATCTAATTATGTACAATTAACTCCAGGAACATTATATTGACTGCAGTTGTCAAAGCATCTATTCAAATACCTGGAATTGCACAGCACGGAACAGATAGATGTCATATTTGGTCATGCAGCCTGCACCAAATCACTGTGCCTATGGCCACCAGAGCTGAGCCAGCTGCCCCATGCTGTGCTGTGTGCATGGTTCACGACAAATTCAGCAGCTCTGTGTTTCTGAAGCAGATGGGTAATAGTTGAGGAAAGACAGCACTAACCCCCAAAGAAAAGTAATCTTTGTTTCAGCAGCCAGTATGCAAAGTATTTGCTGATATTAGCTTATTGAAATCCACTGTGAAGCCCTTGCTTCATCAGTCAGTCATCATGCGTGTTTTATCTTGTTGGAATCTGAAGTACTGCAAGAAAGCAGTGAAATTCATTCTGCTTCGTGATGATGAAACTTGGATAGGGCAGCCCAAAGGTTTATTGATGCTGAATGCTGGCTTCTGGACTGCCAAGCTGTGTGTGTATGCCAGGCTTCCTCCAGTCTGTGCTCTCCCTTTTGGGGAATGATGGTGTCTGAAGGGCAGAGAAGTGACCTCTGTGCTAATGATGGGGCCTGGAGGAGCTTCACAGCAGAAAACAGACATCAGCCAACATTTGGTTTCAATCAACTGAGCCCTGAGGCTGCTTTGGACTTGATAAAATTCACAACAGCTTTTGGACCAGGGCTATGCACAGCTGAGGAGGGGTGAGAGGGCACAAAGGCCCACGGGAGGTATTGGATTTCCTGGTGGATTATCTGATCGTCAGTGCTTGGGAGGTTCGTTTTAAGCCAGATTTGCTGATGCTTCCAGTGTCTCTATGGTTCAATAAACAGCTTCCACAGAACAGGCCAATAAAGCAGTGACCCACTTGAAAACAGGAAATTTCAGTACCAGGATATAAAAGTGGCCCCAAGAAGGATGTCTAATTCCAGAGAAACAAGAACACACCAAATTACTAGCTTCTTTGTGGCTTTATAAAATAGAGCTAGGAACAGGTGAACATAGAAATAAGATTTTATATAAATGCACTGCATTATTAGTTTTGTACTGTTTAAGTAGGACAAATCCTTTACCCTTGCCAATAATGGTAATTATAAATATGGTTATTCTTTTAATAAATACACTTGTAAGTGAAGGAGTTCAATATTATTCAAGTCCAGCTATCATTAAAGGAAGAAATACATGCATAGAGAAACTTGTCTTGGGGACAGCCACAAGCCAGCACAGCACAGCTCATAGAAGTGGTACCAAATTGGCTATCGTGACTTGTCCAGCATGTTCAAGAGTATCCTGAGATAGTATGCTTGGCTCAAATCCAACATCTTTAGTATTCTGAGAGAATGTCTTCAACTTTGGAAAAGGGAAATAACAAGCATCCAAAAACCAATTTCAAAATGGAGCTTTAGAAGGCTCCTGCAGATCCTGTGTGTGCCCTCTGCTTTGATGTACAGGTGGGGTGACTTTGCTCCTTGTTACTCTGACAGATACATCATTCTCAGTTATCCCTTTTGCACTCGCCAAAAACTTTAGTAGAAAGCAAAGAGATTAGTCCGATTCCATGGCTGCTAAAAACTCGATCTTAAGGTAATATATCTACGCAATACAAGAAGTTAGTTCTTCATATCTCCAGGGTTAGGGGTCTTATGATAACTTGTTAGATCAGTTGTCATTCTAGGAAATAGATCGGTTAGGTCAGATATAGATCAGTTAGATCGCTTGTCATTCTCTCTAGGAAAAAAAGACTAAGTTCTATTCTTTTTCCATCATTATTTATCTAAGGAAGCAGTAGCTCTGGTGTAGTTAGACCTAAATACTGGATTCTGAACAAAAGAAAACTTTATGTCATCCATCATGTGATCTGAATTACTATAGTTAGATGTAGATAGAATTTTAACAGCTTCCATGGTCAGGTCTTCTATGACCTTATCCTAATAGTCTGTGTTATATACAGTTATGCACATTAAGGTTTATATTATCTTTTTAATAAGGAGTTAACTAATGTAACTCAAGAAAAGTGACAAGGAACAGTGAAATCCTGGGACTTCTACTGAAGCTGTTGGCAAATTTGAAGTAGAAATTGAATTTACACTGATATTCTGACACCTTTCATTTGTGTTGCAAATGTGTATGTGATCTGCGTTTGTGTTCAGGGGCCAAAATAAACTCACCATCTGTCATTTTAAAAAAAGCAGTAGCTTTTCATCAGGTGATTTGGAATGGAAATTTAAAAACCGTGCTATGGTTTAAAAACCTTGCTGTAGGTCCATTGACAGTGGTAGCTTCGGCTTCAGGTTGGTAGTTATCTGTGGTTGCAAGCTATAGGCAAAGGGAGAACTTCACCAGCTTCAGTGTGGGCTTATTTTTGGTTTCAAGTAATGAAGTCCTGGATAGTCCTCCTGTCAGGTCCCAGAGAAGACAGGGGGCTGTTAGCTGGTTAACACACTACCAAGCATAAGTTCTCTTTTAGCATCCCAGCAGACTTGTTGGGACCATCCCAGGTCTGGTCCTTCTGTCAGGGTTACAGTGTCAGCAGCAAACATCATCCCTTGGCTTCGTAAATGTCTGTAATGCTTTCTAAAACTGAAAATGTCTCAGACACATCTGAATGTTAGTACTTTCCAAGAATATGAATATAATCTTTCTAAATGATTGGAAAATGGTGCATTTCTTTCTCACCGTGAAATCACACAGTGACTTATTGGCAGTTTTGTAAAACAGAAAGTTAATGAAAGGGAAAATGGAAAGTGTTGAGATAATAGCTTTGCATTTTTATTCTGAAAATGCTTGCTTATATACTGTCATTATCTTGGTCTTTAGGCTAAAGAAAAAGAAACAATATTGAAGTAAGTTTGTGGAGTATGAAACTAGCTGTGTGGAAGTTATAATATGAATACTTGTGCTTAATGAGTACTCCATATGATGGTAGGACTTAATTGCCCTGTACTTTGTCAGCCAGTGAAGTGGAAGTCTTGGAGAAGCCAGGTTTGCGCTACATTGCCCTGATTTTGCAGCTCTCAATCTGCAGTTGGTGACAAAGTTCAGAGAATGAAGACCACCTGAAGGAGTGGGAGATGTAAATGGGAAAAAATGTATTCCCCTCTCAGGCACGTTCGTGTTTTGGTGGTTCCTATCTTCCTGAAATATCTAGAAAGCATTTTTGCAGGGAGAAACACTCAGCAAATTCACAGGCAGCTTTGTACTCCAAGCTGGGATTCCTCGGATAGTTTGCATCCATCACTTTTAATTTGTCGTGCTAATTCCACCAGCTCAGCACAAAACCTTGACATCTATCACAGAACTAATGATATTATTCATCTCATGATCTCAGCAGTCAGAGCTGCCACCAGCCTAATTGTCCGGTAAGAGGCTGCTGATGAAAAATTGCAATCTGCAGAGAAGGGACAAGTGAATACCAAAACTTTGAGTGCCGTTTCAGCTTGGATCAATATCATAGGATTTAATTGTTTATATGGAACGTTTTGAGTCTGAACAGCTGCAAGATAATAAACACAGATTGAAGATGATTTGTTTCTTTTGGATGCCAAAGTGGGGAGTGAGATGCAGACCTAAATCAGCCTGTCATACACAAAGTTGTGCTTAATTCCTCACTTAGATGGGGTCAGTGGCCCTCTGAGTCCCGTTCTGTGATGTTTTTCAGTGCTTTCTGAAATAATAGCCACACTCAGCCTTACACTTCATATTCCATACAGAATATATATATTTGTTGTGTTTTTGATAGCTTTTTTGCTGCATTTAAAATTCTGCAATGCTAGATTGCTCACTTCTTAACGCAGCTCGATATAAGAAGTTTATCATTGTCCCCTTGAAATCTCTTTATCTGTGAGCTTTGGGCATATAAAGCTGCCACTTCCAGTTCTACAACTACAGTCTAGATTAGTGACCTGACAAAAGTAAGGCATCTTCTCCATGTAAGCAGGAATTAAGTTTTGTTCCCATTTACAAGACAGGAGAGGTATGTCCTTGCTGTGCTTTGCTGTCTGCTTTCCTTTATATTCTCTTTCCAGCTGGTGAGCAATGTAGACTTAGCACAAAATTGGAATTGTTACCAAATTTCCAGCTCTGTCTGGTTACCAGCCGTGAGCACAAAGACCACACTGCACGTGAGCCAGATTCCCTCCTACATGGTAATTCACTCAAATGAAGGATAAACACGAATGGCTTTTCTTAAGTTCTTTTGGTTTCAGGAATTAAACGGATCTATTTCATCTTTATTTTGTCAAAGTACTCTTGGGTTTTGAGAGCTTTCTATTCTGTGCACTTATCCCATATAGCCTGGCAATGTATGCCAGTCAGCCAAGCTTGCAAAAAAAATGTACAAAAAGGGTCTTTTGACAAAACAACAACAAAAAAAACCAACCTATCAGTTTTTATTATAATACTCAAGGCTTTATAAATCAAAAGCTAGAAAAATAATAACTGTGCACTGTAACTTTGGATTTGGTTGTAGTATTGAAAAGAGAAACAGAATTCTTCGCAGTGATATGCGCATTAAAAATACTTTCTTCCACTGGAGCTTAATTGTAACAGCACTAAAATATTACACAACTTGAACACAGTGTCTCCTTTTTGTGAAATCTCGGGACATATTAGAACTGTGATGTCAATCGTGTGCTATAATACATCTTGACTTACTGCCTTCTCTGATCATCCTATGGTGATAGAGATGTGCACTGTGCTTCTATATTCCTCTTTCCTTAGGTTTTTCTTTCAATGGGAGAAACATACCAGGCCTTTATCAGGCCTATTAAGTATTCTTCTGATATCTAAGTGCTGAAAGTGAAGGCTCACAAGGGCTGCAGAGAGGGGAAGTTGCTGCTTTAGTTTAACTCGTGATGCTTAGCTAAAATGAAAAGTGGAAGGATAACTGAGTAATCATGATCTCTTAATGCTGCAGCATCTGTATGGATTGAATCAAAAGTTTGGCAATCTCTGGAAGTACATGAAAGATTAGTAATTAGCGGTGGTAATGTGTAACCTGCACAGTACAGAAAATGGAGTTAATCCATTCTCAGCATCCAGAATGCATTAACTTTGATTTAATTGTTATTTGTGAAGGGTCTGATTTTGCTGGTGTGTTTCCATGTTTTAATTTCAGTATTTTCTTCAACAGTTTTCTGCCCCAAGCAGTTACTCTCATAGTAGTTGGATATAAACACTTGATATACCTTACAGGCCAATAACCTGATCCATACCAAGTTAATGTAGACCAGAAATAGGCATTTTGATAGAGATCTGTGCTCTATAATAAAAGTAGTACAGTGCTTATATTGTTCAAGTTTAATTCTGCATCCTTTCTTGGAATGTGCCCAAAATTATGAATAATGAAACTTCATTTTATTCCCAGTGGTTTTCATATTAAGACAAATGTGAGTAAAATTCCTGGTTTTTTGTTTTTGTTTTGTTTTTTGCATGGTTTTGCACATAGCTTTCCTGTTCCCAAGAAGGAGGCTGCACTTGTTCACTAAGCAGTGCATCATGCTAAAGAAGGCATACTACAAATGATCTGAGAAATCCCTGCTTTTCTTTCTAAATAAATGATATCGCATTATTATTTGGCCAAATCTGTGCTATTCTGACTCAAACTTAAACTTAGGTGGTAAAAGCAAACTGGATCTATTCTGAATGCTCCTCCCCAATACTCATTAATTCTAGGAAAATGTATTAGTAAAGCAAAAGGACTAGTCTTCCTCTGTTCATTCCTACAATCTCATCCTTTTCTTTAAAGCTACACCTACCAAACTGCTGAGCCCACAGTTCTGTACAGGCCAAGTGAAATTACTGTGGCTCATGCTGTGAGTGTGAAACCCAGGTTGGAACCGAATGGCAGCGTATCATTAATTAAAGTGTGCAAAATCCTAAGAGAGGGAAATGAATGGGGTAGAGAGACTTTTGTTTTGCAGAAAGAGCTGATAACTAATCTTCCTTTTTATTATATATTTTTGGTTGTTTCTGCAGTTTTTGTGTGCTTTACTTAAAAATCTGCAGGTCAGGGTAGGGAAACCATGGACAGACTTTAAAAGTAGAATAAGACAAATGTCTTTTGAACGTTGCTTGCCTATGCTGCCATGGTTGTTCATTAATTCTTCTCCATCCCTTCTGTCCCTACCATCATGTTAATCAACTCATTAACATTTTTTCTTTTGCTAGCCCCTACCTTCTCCTTAAATGTTAAAGATAAAAGCTTTGACAAAGCTCTACTCTTGCAAAGTCTCACTGCTGTAGCACAGTTTTCTCTTTGAGACACCCTTTTTACTTGCAAAAGCATTAGTCTCTCTTTCTTTTGACAAAATCAACCAACCAAAAATAACAGAAACAAGTTAATTCTATGCTCTTGCCCATTAAATTTTCTCCAGACAGACCTGCTCTATTGTTTGCACAAGACATTGTGGAAGTTACTGGGATGTAGGCCTTCCACAGTTGACTTCATCATTTGTGTGTGTGAAGGAACGCATGGTATATGCAGAGGTAGAATCAAGTCCTAGCTGGATTTAGACAGAAAGCTTTCTATCTGAATTGTAGGCCACGTAGACATCTCCTGTGAAGGTTGCCATGCCATACCATGAAGGGAGTGATCCAGATCAGCCATTGTTGAGTGACAATACTCAGGGTGTAAAGATCAATGTTACAGGGTTTAAGATTGCGGAAAAATTTTGCATAGCCTATCACACTCTCCCCCTGTGTAGAAGACATTTACTTAACATATTCTTGACACACACACAGTTGGCACATCTATGGTGTAAGAAAATTTTCTGCATGATAGTTGATTAGTACAAAGTCATAATTAATTCTCCTAGACACACCTAATTTCACTAACTTTGATTCTAAATACAGTAAAACATGTTGGTGTTTCTGTTTTCTCTGAGCCATAAATTGTTTCTGGGTTAAACTTACGTTTTGAGATTTTGTGGTTGTTAAATAATAATAATAAAAAAAGTAAACGGTGTATAAGAAAACAGATCACTGCCACTACATGAGCCATATGGTCAAGAGAAGAAAACGTGTAAGACGCAATTTACTTCCTGAGGCTCACTTATTAAACTTTGGCGATTGAATAAAAAGTGCAAGGACCAGGTGCATCTATTCATCTCAGTATGCTCCTGCAGCCTTTCTCAGGAGTCAGCTCCCATAGGATAAGTTGATGTAATTAGTTACTGCTTTGACTGAATCTACTAAGAAAACGTTATGCTTTCAAGGTGTACTCAGTTTTTATTGCAGTGCAACACTTTAGGTGCACTTGCTCCCTGAAGTTTAGAAGCATCCCACTGAGGATGGAAGTGTTCACTGTTGGGGGAGAAGGGAATTATCTTTTGATTGGAAAGTATCACAGCAGTGTATTATAACAAAATAAACGAACAAAAAAAGTGAATTGATTTTTGGTGTGTAAGCTCTGATTTGTACTATAGGTTAAATTATGCCTGGAACAGAAGAAACAAGACTGATCACATGCTTGTTACAGTGGGAACCCCAGATAGAATAGGACAAGTTTTTTTTTTGTTGTTGTTTGGTTTTTTTTGTGTGTGCACCTGCTGCTGCAATCTACACCTACATTCTGAACTGGAAGGTCATAACAGTGGGAAGATGGACTTGTTAGGTTAGAGCAGAGCTCCCTCAGTACAGAAATGATCCAGGAAGAAAGGGAGAACAAGCGAGTCACAAGAATCTAGAGGGATTCCCTGGAGTCCAGCCTCACTGAGAAGGAAGCAAGCATTGGTCTCCTTGTCATGGGTAAATGACAATGGCAATTGAGCATGTCCTGGGCATGCTGGAGAGAATGGGAGTCCTGGAGTGAGCCGTTCTGTGGATTATTATAGACCTCTCTTGAACCTTGAAGCGCTTCTGTATTCCACATCTGTCTCTGTAAATGTGGTTAGCCACCATTCCTCCATTTGAGTTGTAAGATCTTCAAAGCATTTTTTGCTTTTACTTAAGACAATAGGGCTGAACTTTTCTGCATTTTAAGCCAACAATAATCTTTTATTGACTGCCTCAAAGGACACACGCATATTTAAAAAAAAAGAGTAAAAAAGACACAACAGAACAAAAAACTGCTGTGTTCTCTTAGTTGATTTTGAGAAGAAAAGTGTAAAAGCTTTCTGGGCTAGCAGAGGACATCGTTATTTATATCTTAACATCCGAGGAATGGAAGAAAATAAAATATCATTAAAACTAAGTAGGGAAAATGCATGAGTTATTAGAAGAGAATCTTAACAAATTTGGTTTGTATATCTATTGTATTATCTCCTAGGTAACAAATGATATTTCCTACAATCCACCCCCTCTGTGTTGACTAATAAAGTAGCTAATGACATGGTATGGCAACATGAAGTTCAAATATTTCCAAAGGACATGATCTTTCTTAGGTAAACATTATAGAGAAGGAATTAATCCAAATAGAAGATTTTTTTTTTTTAACAGAGTTAATTTGTTATTTATTACTTTGACCCAATATATCAACAACAGATGCATTAATGTCTTGAATCACTGTCAAAAACATTCAGAAATAGATCTCAGTTTTCCTATTTATTTTTTATTTTCCCCTGTAAATGGCAAGAAATGGGTCAGTGAGGAGGGTCTGCTTTTTGGCCTCGGGACTCAAAGTGAGCTGGGGGTGGATGAATGAGAACAGAGGGGTCATTTTTCCACCTTCCATCCCCTGTGACTTTTAATTCATTAGCCTGAGTCATTCTATAGGTCTCTGACTCTTCCTGTGTACAGTTCACAAAAAATAAACGAGTCACTTAGGTTGGAAAGGAATGATTATAAAATGTGATATGCAAGGAGAGGAAAGCGCTGTCTGTGCCTCTGTGATGCTATGAAGGAGGGAAGTCTGATAGTGCTGCTGCTGAGAAGGGTCCTTGGGGAGGTTTTAACCTCAGGCAATGGAAAGCTGTTCTTTAACAGTGTAGGCATAGATACTATAGATTGGGAACCCCACTGATTCAAGGTGTACAAGTGAATGCTCTCCTGGTCAGATAAAATAAGCTCCTATGTGAAAGATGTAACCTTTTGTTCATGGAGTGCTGGGGGGAAAAGTGAGGTCTGGTAATGTTGGTTGTCATCTCCTCTGGTGAGAGAAGCACTCCTCACATTCTGTTTGCTATCTCGGGGACAAGTGAGATTCTGAGGTGACTCCTCAAGGCGTTGGCTCTTCAGTTCCCATTATCTACATTTTGTTGGAGTGCTGTGAACTGAAAATACCATTTAGGAGTTCAGATTCCTGTCTTCAGCAGCCCCTAAAATTTAGGGTTTGAAGACCTTGGTAATGTAAAGCCTCCTTACAAGTTGTTTTGTATTGTGAGCCTGACTGCAGGGGTACTGTGAAGAAACAGATAATGAAATGCTGGGGAAGGTTGCCATACCAGTGAGGTCAGGTAAACGCAGTCGTCTTCACAGAAGGTGAGGAACAATATTTACACTTTTTGTTGTTTTTTTAATCAGCGTCTCAGAACCGGTCTTTAAAAAGTAGCCAAGTTTCATCTCTAAAATTCACAGGCGACTCCTTACTTATTCTGCATTAAAAAGTGGAAGAAATGTTTATTTGTTCTGCAAAGGTTCAGGCTGTCAATAATTGATAGCTGCTTAAAGAAGTATGATTTCTCCAGTTAGTAAATCAGCAGCACAAAGGAGCTTTGCAAGCTTTAAATATTGATGGAACCACCGAGCTCAGCCAGAGGCTGAAATGAAGCCACACACTGAGCTGTCCGTTCTTATTTGGAGAAGTTGCTCATACTGTTGTTACTGCATTGTATTAGCAATAACACTTACCAGTGGTACCGTGAACTACAGGACAGACTCTGATTCAGAAAGTATACACATAGACCAACCCAGTTAATTGGTCAAGTTACTGCAGCTGAGCTTCTTTCATAATCTAAAATGTGTTATCAGTATAGGTGTGAAATTCTGTAGCCTGCGTTGAGAGACTGGGCTCAGCCTGCATCTGCTTCAGGACAATTGTCACAGTTTGGGTGGCATATGATGGGGCTGTTAAATCTCAGCAGGTTGGTTGCATATGCCTGATACCTCCAAACAAGTTTGGTATTAGGCAAATTAAAGTCCAGGAGGTATCAGAAATTCGTAAGACTACATTTTATGCAATAATAAAACCAGCTTGAAATTGGAACACAAGGATTCTGGCTTTAGTGACTGATAGTGCAGGGATGGATACTTCTTATCAAATTTCTTCCTTATGGCTCTTTGAAATATGGATTCTTTTACATGCAGGCATCGCCTATTTCAGGATGAGAATATCAGTTTATGAGCACTTTCTGAATCATTAAAAACGCTTATACTGGGATACCCAGAGCTTTAAATCATAGATCAGTGAGTCACCACGCAGCTCGTGAAAATACTTCTGAAGGCTGTAAACAGCATCACTTTCTACATCTTTGATTAGTTTCTTTTGTGCTTAGGTGGCTATTAAAAAAGAAGGCAGGCATTTTTATTTGCATGCAGGCAGAATGCAACATGCAGCATTAATAAGATAAAACCCATTCCCTGTGCAGGCAGCCTTAACTCTGCTAGAGAAGTCTCTTTAAGCTACCTGTAGGCTTATGCAAAGCAAGCCCTTCATTTCTAAGGTGAAATGTAAATTAAAAGCATAAAAGACAGCTTTAACTGATTATTGGAGGCCCAAGGAAACTTGTTTTCTCAAGAAAAATGGTAGGATTTCTCCCTTCCTCCTCAGGTCACAGAAGAAAGATAAATCACTGCAATTGTCGCAGTGAAATATCTCCATTTCAGATCCATAAACACAATCATATTCACAAGCACCCAAGGTACCAGAAACCAATGAAAATAGCAATGGAAAAATTTTGGTATACTTGAATCAAAATATGTATGGATGTCTGATAAGCAGCCAGAGTGTGACTCTGCAGGGTGCCTAACAGCATCAGTGCCCTCTGAAGCAGGGCTGAGCCATTCTGGGGTTATTTTCTTGTTCTAACTCCCTCCACACTGCTCATGCTACACTTTGTCTGTCTTCTTGAAATAAAATGTTGGTTTCAGTTTCCCCAGGAATCATTTCAGGTAGAATGGTTAGCAATTGATGGGCTTTCCTGAGGTTTTCTAACTGCAACAGTAAATATTAACTATCTATACTATCTATTGGGTAAGTGTAATCTCTCTAGTAAACATTTGCCTGCATGTTTCCAAGCAGTGCAAAGTTCTATTGCCAAATTAAGTAGATAGTAAATGCTTCAAGCAACAATAAGCATATCCCAACCCTAACCTTATTTTACAATTTGTATCCTCACAAGGATTTCCACTTCTGATTTGTACCCCTGCTTCTGATTTCCACTTCTGATTTGTACTCATGCTTCCCCATGGTACGAATTTGGCATGAGCCAGGTGCTCTGCATTGCAGCCCCGCTGCTGATTCTGGATAGAGTGTTCCCTAATGCAGACCTTGGGATTTAGAAGAAATTTCACTCTGGAGTTGGATGTTGTCCCCAGGTGAGATGTCCCACAGTGCAGATGGTTGCCTGATTTGTATCCTCACCCAGTGACAATGCCCCAAGTTCTGGGGAAGTTGAATGTCAGCGGAACATGCAATTGAGCTCAGGCTTAGCACTTGGCATCCCCAATGTACACCGACCAACAAGTACAGTGTGCTAATGCACAGGTCCTGAGCAGCTTGTTAACAAACTCTGGGAAGGAAGTGACAGTGTAGCTGGGGCTCAAATTCCAGCCTCAGCAATGCTATTGCAAGCAGCAAAGGCAAGTCTGAAGAGCAGTTACATGAGACCCTATGAGGTCTAAGTGTTTTCTGCCTTTTGAGAACACCGGAATATCGGTCTTACGGACTTTTTCTCTAAATGTTTATTATGTAAGGATGGGTAAGTGGAGTTTTTTTAAGAAAGAAGAACATTTTGAAGGAAACATGCTTTTGAAAACAAAGTGGAACAAAACAAAAAGCCCAACTATACAACGTTGGAATGGTTCTGTAAAAATTATACATGTGGAAAAAAAATTAGGGAGTGGAGCAGGGCTGTCATCCTTTCTTGCCCATCTGCAATCTTTATTTAAGTTATTTATGACAAAGACAGATGGCTAAAATGCTTAAAATTAATTACAAGAAATTGATTTTCTGAGAAAATGCTTTGATTTTGCTTATTTTACTCTCAGTAATATCAGTGAGAAAATCTGTGAAGTATATAGTAGTACACAGCTATATTTTGGAGCAGAAAATCACTTTTAAGCAATGGTGGAGGAGGACATGCCAGTAAATAAAACCTGGCCCTGAAAATTACTGCGTGTCATATATATAGTCTTCCTAATGTTTTTCATCATTCTTTGGCCTCTTGGTCCTACCAGGAACATTTTATTCAGCTGTAATTTTAACTTTTTGATATTTCTGAGGGAAGCTGTTTAAAATACATTTCTGGATGTTTTTTCCTTTTTGACATTGTTCCATTTTGTTCTTCACAGAAATCAGGTTATAGCTCTCCTAATTAGATTTAGGTAACTTTTTTTTTCCTTTGTTTCTTGGATGTAAGATTTTGAAAGCTTAGGCTTTTGCTAAAAGCCTATTTTGAGAAATGTCCCTCTGAAGCCTTATAGAACTTAATATTCTGGTTTCTTATCTTTTTGCCTTCTTCGTCCTTCTCACCATGGAGACAAATCCATCAGGGTACAACACATAAATGGAAAAATTTTCCACACTTCTCACATTTTTTAAGGCAATTAACTGAAAAGCCAAAAATCTAGAACTGTTTTTTTTCTTGAATTTTGTAATTTTTGAGATCTTTAGAAACGTATGCATGCAAAATTTAAGTACTTTGCTGAATACAAGGGAAGTAAATTTTGCTAATATAGATGCACAGAACAAATCTAATTTATATTTCTCTTTGATATTTTTTTAGGAGCTAAGTCTGTTATTGAGCTAAAATTGTAATACAACCATGAAGAAATGACAATGAGTGAAAAATGTAGGTATGAGAGAAATGTGTCATGAAGAACGACACTGTTAGCCATATCCATGTTAGGAGCTGCTAAAAATTGTTTTACAAATAGATAAAATTAATATATCATTCTTCTGAGGTTTCCTAAAGATGATGGCTTTTGTCTTTGTTTTGTCATACGTAGTTGAAAGTAAACAATGGGACAGGCAGAAACTTGTATGCATGATAAATGTTTCAGCTTTAGCAGCAAATTATTTTGAGTGCATGATTGAAGCTCTAGTGTAGTAAGACCATTGCTTTTGTAATAATGAGTGACTCTTCAGAAATGAACTTTGAGGTGAAGTTCTCATAGGTCCTAGTTGTGATCTAATCAGAAGATCAAAGAGGCTGCTATTCAGATGGAGGTGGGATTATTGGGGTGCAAGCAGAAACATCTGTAGCCTTGGTTTCCATTTGGAAATGTGGAAATCATCTGTGGCTGATGACTTTTCTCAATCTCCTTTTGAATCCACTACTTACTTTTTGGCAGTAATCTCATACTAACCTGGAAGTGATTCAGTGGTAGGGAAAAAATGGTATTTGTGTATATGGAATTCTCGAAGCTCAAAGGTTGGTGAATAAATTGTTTCAAATCACCTATTCTAAAAATATCAGAAATCTCTGAGTATGAGCCTAACTTCTTATTATTTCACTTCTGGCAATGATCTACTACGTTAATGTTACTTAACAAAAAATCACTGGGTGAAATGCTAAAAATATTAGTTCCCCAAAAGAAGAAACGACCCTTTCTCTGTTAGATTCAGAAGCCTTAATATTGTGTGATATAAAGTAAGAAAAAGCTTCAAGTGTGCCTAGCAATAATTCATACATGTTCTACCTTTATTGTATGTCTTATGGGCTCTCCTCCTTCACATCTCTGTTCCTTGCTGTCCAATGGGATTTTCAAAAGTGATATTCATTTGCACACAACAACTCTGTTGATGTCCCTCCTGCTGTCATGCACAGCAGTGAGGTAAAGTCATAAGTCAGTAAAAATGCATCCAAGATTTCCTTCCCTATCTATTTACAGAGAGAACTGCACTCATCTGGTGGAGATAAGCTCCATCTACACAACCCAAATCATGTTCTCTGAATCCAGGACAAGGGCCAGATTATTGCTTATTGTTTGCAACAATAATGATGGTTTCATCAATTCTTGGACAGAACAGACATCCTAATCATGAACAGAAACGTTTTTGATAGAAACTTTATTCCACCATTTTGAAATCTGAGTTTTCTACTACCAATGAAGCCAACGGGATTAGAGATGTATCTGGTGCTTAGGACACAGTTCATCATTAAGAAGTTGTCATGTTACAACCTAGGCCATGTCTGAACCTAGCTTTAAGCTGCTTCCTTCATCTATAGTTTTCTTTTCCCTACAGCTTGAGCCATGACTGCCATTAGATTGCCCTTATGCTGAGTTATTCAACATGCAGCACATCCCTTGGTTTCTGTGCAAAAATTTCAGATCTGTATTACAGAATCCTAGAAAATTTATGTTGGATCAGACATCCAGAGAACATCTGGTCCAGTCCTGCCTGTTCAGGTCAGAGCCAGCTTTGAAGTTAAATCCGCTTCCAATGCTTGATCGCGTGGCTCAGATCCCTGTCCAGCCAAGCTTTCAGTTTTTCAAAGATTGGAGATTTCAAAACCTCTCTGGGCTCCGCTCCAAATCTAAACTGCTCACACTGTGAAGTGCTTTTTCACAATGCCTGAAGCAATCTCCCTTGCTCCAGAATGTGGCATTCATTTCACTTGCTGCATACATGTATGCAGCAATTTTAACGCAACCTCTGAAGACTGTCCATCTTTGCTTACTTATAACCTTCCATTTAGAAGCCATAGACAACAACGAAGTGCTCTCTTTCCCATCCAGCCCTGATCCTTGCGGTGGTGACTGCAGTATATCAGCATCCCCCCGCTGAGGAGCCTGCAGCAGCACTCTTCTCTAGCTATAGTCTCACAAGAGTTTACAGTGGGTAAAATACAATGGCTTGGTATATCTTAATTCCTGCACAGGCACATGCTTTGCTTGCCCATCAGGAATGCTGGGTCATTTTGTGACTTGTAGCCAGCCAGCCCCTAGCTTGCTCTGTTGTATATGCTGTTACTCTGTTCCATGTGCAGAACTTGCGTTTGCCTTTGCTGAACTTCAGTTCATTTGTCAGTTTGCATCTTCAGCCTTTCTCCCTAATAAAATTCTACTTAAGTTTCCTCTCAGCCTTCACTACCCTCCATTACCCTTGAGGATTTGGTCTCCATCTCCAGGTGGATTGCTGTTTAGTTTAACAGCAGTATTGGCAAAGTTAATCTTGTACCATTTTGTCTGACAGGTCTTCTGTTCTAGTTTCTGTTAATCAGATATCCTTTATTGACTCCCTTGTCTTTCAGGTTGGTTAATAGTCAAAATTTCTTCTTGGAAAGAGTGGTGAGGTATTGGCATAGGCTGCCTGGGGAGTGGTGGTGGAATCACAGTCCCTGGAGATGTTTGAGATCCGTGGAGATGTGGCACTGAGTGATGTGGTCAGTGGGGATGGGTTGGGGTTCAATTTGGGGGTCTTATAGATCTTTTGCAACCCTAAAATTCTAAACCCTAAAATTGATTCTATGATTCCATTTGCCAGTTTATCTTCTCCAGCAGCACTGTTGGCACCTGGAAAAAGCCTAGAACTTATTTTCTCTGTTTGGTTTAGTTTGCCTCCATTCTAAATCCTACAACTCTGTGCCCACAGACGCTTGAATAGAGGCACGTATCACTTGAGGGTTCTTATTATGCAGACTTTGCACAGACAGTTTTAAGAAGTAGTGGAGCAGTTATTCCTTATGGATTGGTAGAGTAATAAAATGTAATTAATCGCGAGTGCCTATCAACAAAATATTTGTTGTTAAAGTTCAGAGACGCTGCACAGTTCCTTTAGTTGGTTGTTTTCCCTCATGACTCTTCTGCTGTGTTTTAATAATCTGTACTATTTTTATTCATCCTGAACAACTGGTCTCAGAAAAACTAAATTAAACCACTAGGATCCTAATTTGCTAAGCATTACATAGGGTTTTTTGTTTGTTTGTTTTGTTTTGTTTATTTGTCTGTTAGTTTAATTATACATACTTGAAAGACTCTAACTAAAAAGGCTGGAGAATATTAATCAAAGGAAATACTATATAGAAAAGTAATTGGTCTTCAAATGCGGGCAGTTCAGGTTAAACATCAACAAAACAGCCACATTTTGAAACTTCGAAATTTTAACTTAATTACTGTTTGTAAGATAAAGAAGTTTTTACAGTAATTGGATTCAGTAAGATCTAACTATAATTCTGCATGTTTCTTTACCTGAGGTGGAATTGCAGCACTATCTTTTCTGTTTATGCAAGCTATCATCTCAATATGCTTTAAGCCAAAGAATTCATACAAAAATTTTCATAATACTTGTTTCAGAATGTATGAAAACAGTCAACTGATAATTAAAAACTATGTTTAGGGGCTAGTCTGGAAACATTCTGAAAATACAGTCTATAAAGCTGCAAGCAAGTATAATCATAGAATGAATCATAGAATGGCTTAGGTTAGAAGAGTTGGTTGGGAATTATCTATACCAATAATCAAATCTTCTCCCACATGTTACAGAGTACTTAAGAACTTAATATCTAAGAGTGAGTATAAGGATTTTCTGTTTCGTGCATATTGTGTAGCAATTACTGGAGCTCCTAATAAAATGTAGTGATCTCTAGCATCAAGGAGCTTGTGTTCAGCAAAACATAGAAAATCTTGCAGCATTTTAGGATGGAAAGTGAAGGAGACTGTCAACTCGTATGGGAGGCTTTGGGGAAAGGTAGGAAGAAGAGATGTCATGACCTGAGCAGAAATCTAAAGGAAGAATACGCATGTTTCTGCAAAGGAAGTTCCATGGTTCTAAGGGGTTTGTTTTTCACTATTGTTTTAAATCCTTTTCAAAACATCAACAGAGCATCCCTGGCCTTATCCCTGAGATCCAAATATTGAGATACAGCTCTTAATTTATAATCCTTCAGATACTGCTTGATTTATAAGGATCAACCCTTACCGCCTTAGCTCTGAGGTCAGGGTGTGATATTTTATTTATTGTGGACTCAAAGGGATGAACTTGGAACAAATTTGTTAAAAATCTGTCACACTGACAGTATGCCACGTGTACTCTCAAAAAACCACTTTCACAAAGTGCTCTCTTACATTACCTAAGACTGTTTTCCACTTCTTTTTTTTTTTGTCTTCCAGAGCCACACACTTGGAGGATTTTTTGCAAATACCAGTGTTGGGCATCCTAGACATGCTTAAGACAGATTTGGGTATGTTATAGAACCATGGTACCATTGAAGATGAGCCACCTTGGGTGAGCAGGGGTGCTGGTCCACCTGCACCACTGAATCTCCTCCAAAGAATTTGGACTTCAGCCCTTAAAATGGGAGCCACATTGATTTCACAGCAAATATTCATCTGAAGGCTGCTGGCCCAGATCTTTCTTTGCGAGGCAGTGTTGACTATTATGTAAACCTCTCCTGTCAGAAATTTGACCATCATATTCACGGAAACAAACCATGACAAAGATATAACAGCCACCTCTGATACTCTGCTCCCAAGTTCCACTGCTACTGCAGTCTTCCCTTTATCTCACCTCAAACTTCCTTGTCACAGATTAAAACTGCTACTTGTGTTACGTGGTGCTTAGAGAGAATCATGTCTTCTTTCTGTAATGTTTTCTGTAATTGAAAATCTATCATGTTTACCCCCACTCGGTCCTTCTCTGATCTAAATGGGAGGAAAATAAAATTAATTCCATCTTAATGAAAAAAATAGTGACTGTCAAGATAAAATTAATTCTATTTTCCTCCCGTTTGATTCAGAGAAGAGAGACTTCAGAGGGCAATTACCCAGAACTGTGAATGTGAGCATCTCTGACTTTTATAGACAATTTTGCCAGGTTCAAATTCTCATGTGGAACTCTTGAATTACTTTCTTCAGAAATCTTAGGGACACCATAAATGTGATTTCAACAGTCTGAAACATACTTTTGAAACAATGAAAGTTTTCTGTGTCATTTTTAGAGCATTTCCTTTACTTTCACAAGTATAGTGCCATGGTCATTCAATCCACTCCAGCTTTAGTTCTGATGCCATAGAAAACTACATTGTATTTGATGAAACCCAGGAGATGTAGAAGAGTATACCTGGGAATAACTGGAGCCCATACATCCATTGCTTGTCTGTGCTGGTTTTGTCTTCCTTGTAACTGGATCTGACGGAATCCCATGTTGCTACAAAAAGGGACTTTGCTCCTTGCTATTTCCATCCATTGAAACCTGCAGGTTTTGATAGTTTCCTGACAAGTCAAGATAATGTAACTATATTCCAGTTAAAGTTAAAACAATCATACCAAAAGAGTTCTATCAGCTCTGTGTGTTGGATTTCAGAGTAGTCATGCCTAGATCTGTCTCTGAAAGTTAAAGACAATTATCAAATAGAGAGAAAGCAGCTCAAAAGGGAACTCAGATGTGCACAGTGCTAAGCTCTGGATAGAACTTCCATGCAATAACATATGTTCAATAAACTTGTATAGAGGAGCAAAGTAAATGAGGAAAAGCTAAACTACAGGGAAGATATTTAATGAAAAAGAATGGCAAAGATAGGTGAAATGTGCAATGCCAGGTGAGTCAAGGGAACCATGAATACTTTCCTCATCAACATGTCCTAACTGTTAACCCGAAATAACCCTTTTGGCAGTGATAAAGGATGCAGACTTTTTTGTTAGTTGCTGAGAACAGTGAATCATTTTACATAGGTCTTCAAACAGATGTTGAGGAGTTCAGGTCACTAAAGCTGTATCTAACAGTGATCTATGATGCGGAGTATGAATACCAATTAATTCAGCTGTCAGGTCCAGAGAGAAAGAAAGAGCAGCAAGAGATTGCAGGGCAAGCTGAAGGGTAGGGGAAAAGAGGGGAAAAAAAAAAGAGAAAATGATACTGTGAAGAAGAGCCCTGGGTTGATGGCACCCTAGAAAAGAGAAGTAGGTATTGACTCTGGAGCACGAAAGAGCATGGCGGTCCTGAAGCTGAGCAGGAGGTGCCACACTTTAAAGGATAGCCAGTGTGGTGTCACCATAGGCGTGCTGCTGGGGTACCTCAGTGGTGAGTTTTGTTGCTGTGGCAATACGGCACAAGGAACTACTCTGTGGTCCAAGTGGGGGCACGGAGGAGACAGAAAGCACAATCCATGTTATTGTTTCCACATCAGCAAGTAACAATGTCTGTTACCTCTGTTATTCCTTTCTCAGGAAAGTTTTTTTGGGAACGTTGGTCTTGCTTTCCTGATACAGAACAACTACCACACCTGATGAACATATTTACAGGCAGTGACTTATATGAAGAGAAAAGGACAGCATCCCCCAAGAGCAGTTCTTTACCAATGAACATAAGAGTTTGGTATCTGTGCATGTGACAGGAGTGCAAAAAGGAGCACACAGATGGAAGCAGAGACTCCTGTTGTGATCATGAAAAGTGGTTGCCAGCCTGTCTGACACATCATTTAAAAGTAGATAGAAGGAGATCGTACGAGGTCATCCAATTTATCATCCTATCTTCTTCTATCTAAATTACCTGGCCAATTTTTGATTTATTTCCTCTGAGCAACGCTCTACAATACAGAATCTGCTTTCGTTCAGTTTGCCCTTTCTATTTCTGCCCCCCTGCCATCCCAGGTAATGCATTTTGGACCTCACCTTTGACATACCAAGGAATTAAAGGCTAAAGAGGTCCTCTGGGTCACTTTGGTCCAGCTCCATGCATATCATGCATTGTAAATTACAGAGCCTGTTTACTTAGCATCTGTGCAACAAGTCTGAAAAGACCAAATTGCATCTGATTCCCTCACAAATCTGAGGGGAAAGCTAATGTTCCTGTTGGCAGTGGGATGAAAACAAAATACATTAAAATGCAGCCCAGCCAATGCTTTCACTTTTCTTTAGAGAATATAACCTTTTAAACATGCTAATGTACTATTGTAAAGAAAAGGTTCACAACCTGTATTATTTAAATACAACATTCTAACTTTAAAGTGTGCTCTGTGAGCTGGTATATTGCCCAGGAGAGCAGCTTATGAGCACTCTAAATATGACTTCTTCTCACACAGTGAGCAGGTCTTGATGTGTTTTCAGGAAACATCCCAGGAGTGTGCAGGCAGCGCCAGTAAATCATTGCTGATTAATCACAGCTCCCTCACTCCATCCCTTGCCTCCCTCCCTGAACTCTTTCACTGACATTTCGGTGTTTACTTCATCAGTGAACTCGGTGGGATGCAGTGTGTATTTCAGACTTGAACCTATTAAGCAGAAGCGCTTAACAGCAGCAATAATTTACAAGGCAGAGAGGAAGGCAGGGAGTGGTGACAACGCTTTCTCAGCAAGTGCAATATTAAAGCAAGCAAAGGTTTCACCTAGAAAAAAATGCACCACAGCTCCAAGCCGATGCAGACTTGTGTGTTGTTGAAGTCAATTGCAATATTTGTTTGTTTATTTATTGGAGAGTTGTATGTTGTATGTAACCTCTTTTGGAGAAATCGGGCCTGTTCCTGGTGATAATTTTCTTTTTGTGTAGCCCACGTAGTATTATTCTGGTTGCAAGTCTATGGTTCCCTTTTGTATCTGGGGAAAATGCCACACTTTTCATATACACTCAATAGAGATGATGAAGGCTAGATTAAACTTATCATGAAATTTATTTGCATGCTAACATTAATCACCCAATATCAGAAAGCACAACTCAGGGTGCTGTCAAACACGTTAACGTCCCAGACGCTCAACTGCCTGTGTTATGTGACATGGTGGAGGTGCCTGCTGCATTTCGTCCTTGCAAAGCCTAAATGTTACTGCAAGGATAAAATCCCCTATAGGGTACAGCTTCTATAAAAGTGAGAATTAAGTTCTTACTATATATTTTATGCATCAAAAATCAAATTCTTACATCATCCAGGACACTCTCTGCAAAGAGGGGAATTTGAAGAAATCAAGAAATTTTGCATCAGATGACAAAATCCAAATTAAAGAAATGCATGAAAAAAGTCTGCTCTCTGTTTTTTTGTTGGTATCTTTTTTTACACTCACTCATGAGAATATAATTTCCAATATCCTTATATGGTGGGTATTAAGTTCATTTTTAAAATGACAGCATCATTTAGAAGGTAGTATTTTTTCCATTGAGGTGATCCTCTTGGTATTTGCTTTGACATGAATGTAACTGGCAGACTGGGGTGACTGACGGGTGTCAGTTCAGAACTTTGGTTTGGCAAATCTTGATAGGGAATAGGTTTTGATTTTGAGAGAAATTGTGGGGTTTTTTTAGACACTAGTCTAAAACTTCTGTTAATTACTGATTTTCTAATGTTTCATGTTATTCCATACAGCTGAGGTCCCAGCAATTTGCTGAAAATAATGTATTTCTATTCCCTGAACTTCGTTTTCCTTCAATTTGTTAAATTGCTTGTGCAAGTCTCAGGTTTCCTCTTTACTAATGATGTCTGAAGGCTGTTTTTTAGTAAGATGTAAAACTAGTAGGCTTGAGTTTATTAACAGACTTCACAGCAAGAATAGTTTTATGATCAGACCCTGCTCGTGCAATGTTATGGATTAACCAAGCTGGGTTGTAACTGAATTGTTCCTTGATGTGATGAACTAAGCATGCTGGCTGCTAAAAGAAATGCCTAGCTGCTTAAAAATGTGCCTTTCACAACAGAGGAAATATGCAGGAGGTAACTCCTTGGGGCAATGAAATGTTTTAGAGCTTTGCTTATGTAAGAGCATTATGTTAGACTTGATACACGGATCTTAGAAATTTAGAAGTAATGGAAACCACATCTGCTCAAATGTTAGCATATAAATCAGATACACTGGTTGAATTGATTCAGCAGAATTAACATTCAAATCTGCTGTGCTGCACCCACCAGAGTAAGGACTGTGACTATATCCTTCCATCCCAACCAGCTACCTCTGTGCTCAGTGCCTTGGCATGGTTCAGTCGTGCCACTGCATACTCAGTGATGCTGGTGCCTCCCCCAGGCTGGTTAGGCTCAGGGAGATACTTCATCCTGCTTCTGAAATTTTTAGGAGCAAGAAATGGTCCACGAACCTGTAACTATTCTTCATCCTACATCAAGCACATCCTGGATTTCCTGCTCCCTTAGGTAGGCTGCAGAACACGTGGCTTTGGTGTGAAGGTTTTAGAGCAAGTGCACAGAAAAGGAGTAGAAAACAGTTTCATAAGTGGGTTGGCTGAGATAGAAAGGATTTGCTAAAGATGTTCTCTGAACACTCAGAGAATTTGCTAGACCTTTTTGAAGCTATTGCTTATGTGGAATAAATGCATCCTTTTTCCAGCACCTAAGTGCAACACAAACTCATTTACATTCAGGCATTTGTTCATTTGTGAATCCCCTAAAATCCGTCTCAAAGAAAACCCAGTCAGATGGCTGTTTGCAGATATCGACAAACAAAACGAGATGCAAAAGACTAAGATTTGGAATTCTGCAACATAATCATGCATAATTTTTCCTCAGTTGATTGAGGCTGTTGATTAGTACTGAATAAAACCATTCTCCAACTTGTAATGACTCTTTGCTTACATTATTATCTACTGATGCTGTTGGTCACGCCATATTGTAATTGCCCACCTGACACCCAGAGGTGGCTTTGTTCTCTCCTTAATGCTGTCAACTCTTTAGAGAGAGACGCAGCCTTACCATGAGCAGTCCTGGATGCTGCCTGCTCCTGCTTCTGCTCAGCATCTTGGGAAGATAAAGTATATGTCCCTCTAAACCTCTCAAGGCTGAAATTTGCTCTGTCCAAGCAGTTGTGCTGCCTGCTGAGAGAGCAGCGGGGAAAAAGAGCAGGCACTATCTGCCCTGTGCTAGAGATATCATTGCTTTTCTTCTATTTGTGTATTTTACCAAAACACTTAAAAATGTAACATTTCCTGAAACTAAAGAAAAGTTACTGGCAAGTGTAATAAAACAATTTCAACAGATACAGGCTTGTCTTTATCTGCTCCTGCTTAGGAGAACACAAATGCATTATCCGATCCTTCTTCCTCAGCCTTTTCCAACCCCTTAGCTATCGTGGGAAGTGTTTGTGGTGTCTGGGTTGATTTAAAAGTGATTTTTGATCACAGCATTTGCAGCCATTTGGAATAGGTATTGAAGAGCTAACAGAGAGAATGAGCTTCCAGCTATCCATCCCTTCTCAGCAGACGGCAGTGACCTGTGGGCAGCCCACTACTGGGATGACCCATAGCTGGCAGCACAAGGCATGTGGTGATCACAGGGAGGCATGTGGGTCCTGGCATAACAATGAACTGCTGCTTCCAGATTTATGGAACTTGTCTCTGGCTTCTTCATAAAATTCAGCATTTTTTCTGCCAGACAATTTATTGCCCCGTGCTTTTGCCTGCCAAAGTGAACACAGAGGCTCTAGCAAGTGATAAAAAAAAAAAAAAGATTTATATGTAAGATAGTGGGACTATGTTAGTAAAGTCCAGGAATTGTATTGTGAAAAGATTCTTTCGCTTGGAGAAGAAAATACAAACAGAAACAAGTACTGTCCACTTTGACCTCAGGAAAATCTGGCTAAGGTAGGCGTTCCTTGCTGTGTTTGTAGTTTTCTTAATCAGAGTGGTTCTTTGCAGAGGAGTGCTTTTATTGATTAGATGAGGGAAAAGAAGCCACAGAGGCACTACAGAGTTCTGTAGTGCACACAGTATTTCTGTTATCTGTATTTGCTTTTAAATACAAAATAGCAGGGCTGCACTGGGCTTGGTTAAAGCACTTCAGAGAAAACTGCTTTCCAGAGCAAAGCATATGCTCTGGTCATTCTTGTCATCACTCCCCATCTCTTCCCCCTGTACTGTGTTACCATTTTGTCCTGTGTTGAAAACAAGTGGGATGGTATACCACCTGCTGTATTCCCAGCCACATTTGTCAGCGTGCTGTTTGAAGACAATCCAGACCTTGTTGAGGAGTCTTGAGTTTATCCAGTTGTGCTGACGCTTCTCCTTTTCTTCCTTTTGACCGATAAGCTTCCATTATAAATACAATCCCTATTTTCATTACGAAACTGTGGTCTTTTCTATTGTCACATTGGAGTGATTATATGTTTTGATTATGTGCTTTCCTGATTGCAAGCTTCCCTTGTGATCAGCTCCATCAGCAACTTGATTTTCTGATTTATTTTTTTTAATCACAAAATATTACCACTTCACTGGATTTTCGTTAGTAGTAAAATCAATCTTAGTTTGGCATTCAGACATACATTTTGAGTTTCATCTTTACGCATCAGTTGCTCAGTAGTCCACATTTCTCACCACAGAAAATGAAATACCTGCAGTGAACTCCATGCAACAAACCAATAATGCAGACACAGTTTTTAAATACAAATTGAAAGCTTTTATAGTTACATTGGCAATCCCAGCCTTTCCTGTTTTCAGCTCCTAGAGGAAGACTGCTGCTCTAATTAAGAGCCTGATTCCAGGCTGGTCAGGGGAAGACTGCCCAGGAGATAACATGGAGATTCCAACAAATCAGTATGTTTCTCACAGAGCTGTGGGAGTTCATTTATGGCCTCGTGTCCTCGTGAAGAGTCATTTGCAGCCCTCCTTTCACAAGGGGCAGAAAGAGACAAGGCTGCTGATAATCAGGCAATAAAACATGCAGAAATGTCATTTTACTAAATAGATTATTATTAGAAAATGTAATCTCAGAATGAGAAGCACTTGTTGCAAATTCAAGTGTAGAAAATAGCTTCATAAAAAGAAGAAAATGGAGTATCCTTAACAAATTAAGATAACCCCCGTTTTAATCTTCAAGGAAGAAACTTAAGAACAAGACAATATTAAGAGGTTTGAAACAGTGTCTCTGAAACAAATCTGTGTGTTTTCAGTCACCTTTTGGCCAGTGTAATGGCTCCTGTCTTTCAGATGCTGGGTAGGGAATAGATTACATTTTTCCTTTCTTAAGCAGGTGAACAAATCATACCTATGGATTTCTGCCTTTACCCTTGGCAGTGCCAATGCAGAAACTCTGAAATGCATTTGAAGCATGTAATTATTCTGGGAACCCCCTGAGGCCAGAAATGGAAAAGCTGAAGGCAGGGAGTGCCTGCTGGCTGCCATGAGGTGCCCAGCATGCTGCTAGCACCTGTGGGCTGCAGTGATGGGACCAGCACACAGCCCACAGTGACTGGCAGGAGCTCAGGTGTGTGGAGCAGGAAAGGAACTTCCACCATTGCTGGGTGGAATAGAACGTGATTTTCAAGCTTGCCTTATGTAGCATCAACTTATGAAGTTCGTGCGTATTCAGCCCTGCTTGTAAGATCCGTGCCAAGCTGTCACAGGAATGGGAAGGAAAAGTTTTGGTCATGGGATGTTACAGCAGAACAGTAAGTGGTGGGCATTAATTTTATTCCTTGTAAAGGTCCTGCTTTTCAACTTCACACCACTTCCTGGCCTCCAAGGTTCTCCTGTTGCAGTGACTTCCTTGGAGGCCCAGTGACATTTCCTTTGGCTTTGAGCCTCAGTAGGTGACTCCACTGTCCAGAAGGGACACTTTTCTCTCCTGCTTAGCTGAGCTACCTGAGACCAAGTTTCATACAGCCTGCTAGCAGCTGGGGAAACTGGGAGAGGACTTAAATCTGTCTTTCGACTCGCTGGTTCACAGCAAGTTAATGGCCACGCTATGTGACTGCTGAAGCAAAGATACCAGGCTGTATGAATCCTTCTCCTTGTCTGCACTTGTCTGTGCTCTCAGCATCTTGAATTTGTAATTATTAGGTTACCAAGGACACCTCAGGATGGCTTTTTACTGTTCAAGCAATGAAGAAACCTGCACACGCCCTGTAATATAAGTAGATCCTGATGTCTTATGGCAGGCTCTTGGTGTGCAGAGCCAGGCACACAGGCAGGGAAATGGAGATAGATGTGATTGGTAACAGGAACAGGAATTAGGATCTTGATTTATGGGGGAATCCTACAAAAGCTTTTACTTTTGGGCATAACAAAATTAGTTTTGTGAGGGAAAACAACTCCTCACACTAATCAGGTCTAAATAGGAACAAACTAGTGCAGCAAGCACAGGAGAAGCACATCAACACCACAGAGCATGAGGAAACAGACACCTTGCCTGAGGCCAAAGGACTAAAGACTACTGAATGGGACCATAACTTTGTGCAGGTGCTGGCACAGCCACTTGGAGGTAGGTGCTGGTGATAAAGATGCCTCACAGCTACAGACTGTTTTTAAACAAGAGCCAAGAAAAAGGAATGGGAGAGTTCATAAGCAAAGGAATCCTGCTGTGAAAGATACTGTCGTATATAATTTCCTCTGTCATACCTATTTCTGTTAGTGTTCCCATTGCCTTCTGAGATGAAAGCAATTGTTATAGGGACCAGAGAAGAAAACATTTAACAAGACCTCATCTATATGCTATTCCTACAGGTTGTTCCTGTGTGACAAAGCTGTGTCTGTACATAAGCACATTTTCAATACATAAGTGTTAACATATTTTGGTAAAACCTGGGTAGCTTTCCCATTTCTTTGATGAGAAGAACTTGCACACAGCCAGCGGATGTGGGAATGGAGCAGCAGGACCTGTGGTTTACATGAGAGAGGCTGCCTAGCTGCAAACATTTGTGGAGGCGTTATGGGCTATTTGAGTTCCCTGAAAGCAAAAAATCTCAACCATCCATGTTATGTAGAGATACTTCAGTGATCCCTGCTAGGCTGCAGAGAAGCATGTCACAACCCAGCTCAGCAGAGAGCTTTGTAGCTAGACTGGATGACTTCTGGTTTGCTGCCATATTTACTCACAGAAGCCATGCTGTGCATGAGCTTAAATGTCTTTAGGTCTTGTTCTCATGCTGGGAGGTTACAGATGCATACTGAGTGCCTCATTGTTTGTGGGTTCAGGCAAGTCAGTCTCAGCCTTCGCAATTCACAGATCTGTCCTAATATTTGAGTCTTCAGAGAACAAAATATGTTCTTCAGTGGGGAGAGGGCCAGCAGACGTTTTGTCAGGTTCATTAAATTCAGCAGTGTTGCCAATGTTGCAGCTGTTAGAACTTACAAAAGAACCAGGCTCCTGTAAGCCTGGGGAACCAGCAAAGTATTTTCTGGCTTATGTAAATCTTTGCAAAAGCAAAAAAAAGGGCTGGGGGGGGGGGGGGGGGGGGGTCTCAAAATAGCTAAATCATAAAACTGCTTCTGTGTCTTGGATGTGAACCTGATGGGTGTTCTTCTCCCCAGAAAAGTTGTACTGAATGTAATGAATTAACTTGCAGTATTTAGGAGCAGTACTGACAAAGCTTTATAGAAAACCATTTGATAGTTGAAAATTCACAGTCTTTTTAATGAGATGACACTTAATGATGCTGATGTTAAGTAGCAAAATCCTTACTGGCCTGAGGTGAATGTTTCCTTAATAGAAGAGAAGGAAGAGGCAGAAGATGTTGAGTCACATCCGCGTCTTCCATCTGCCTGTTTAATGAACACTGGACATTAACTAAAACATTAAATAATCATCTCCAGTAAGTGATATGGAAATACGCTTGCTTCAGCTAGACTAAATTCGCTGATACATTCATATATATTCACCTTGTATGGTGACACTGAGAAGTTTCATGTTTTCAGGCTTCTTTCTCTTCTTTTTCTATTCATACCAACAAAATCTTACTCCTGAACATCAAGGTTGAGTTCATGACTTTGGACAATTTTACAGGTTCTGTGCTGAAGGGCTTTCTTAGGCACAAAAGATTTCCCACTTAGATTTATTTATTTATTAATTTTAAAGTTAGGACAAAGTTTAACAAAGGACCCTTAAATATCAGTTTTTAAAAGTATGCTTGTAGTGCTACATTATATGTAATGTAATAAAGATATGTTTTATGGACTTTTAGCTACAGTTGTGGTAGCTCAAAGATTTTCTGAATATTGCGGGGAAGCTCCACACTGGTGGAGCAGTCCTATGTTTTGTCTTTCATTTCACTTTTCCTTTGTCAGAATTGTTATTATTTATTTTGCATTTACGAAATCGTTGTGCACGATTTTTGGAAAATGCATCTTTAATGGTTTCAACCCAAAATCTCAGATTACAGGTGCTCTAATTTTGGATTGTTCAAATCAGAAGTTTTTACACACACTTCTTTGAGGTATGAAGACTAATTCATACCGAAATCTTCTTAAACGTTTGGATTATATTTTAAGGCTTGTACTTACATTTCAATAATTTAGGTGCAATTAAATACACTTGTACTTAAATTCCATGCTGCCTTAGAAACAAATTAAATTCAAATTTTGTTTTTGCATGCACAGCCATAACACCTACAATTCTGTTTTACATTTTCAGAATAAATGAAGTAGTTCCAAGGCAGAAGGTAACTCAACGTAGCATTGTGTCCTCCTGAATGATCACTAATAAATGCCAAGTAAATGGGTCAAAAGAAGCATTTGGCATTGCAGTATTACATCCAAGGCTCTGATCAAGTTGAGCACTGTTACATTGAGTTTACAGGTTGTCAATAGGCTGCTGGAAAAGTTTGAAATGCCTTTATCTCTCAGTTAGTTCAGAGAGAAATAAGAAAGTACACGGGCTTCTTTGCAAACCAATTAAATGAGCTCTCTGCTTGGATACAGGTATTACAGGCTATAGAAGATGCTTTCTGCAACTTCTTTTTATTGTGTAAAAACTGATGAAGTTTCAAAAGTCATTATTGTCATTGAAAACAACCTGTTCTAATTAGACATACTACACGTCAAGAATAGTGGATGATCATTTGTTTCTGGTGCCATCTGTTTTTACTGCAATAATAGACATTTCTGGGAAATTGAATATGGTAATGCTCTTTTTTGGGTCTCTCTTTTTTTTTACATCTTTTGTGTAACAGGAACTTATTTTAATATGTCTTTTTTCTAAAGACACACAAAAATAAAGGAGAAAACAACCATTCAGCAAGTGTATCTAGATTTCACTAACAACCAGCCAGTCCAAGTAGCTTGAACTTGTTTTGTATTTTGTTTCTCAATATCCTGTAGCAGCAAAAGGTTTATGAAAAAAATGTCAAGTTATCCTTTTTTATTACTTCCATAGGCTAAAGGCTCTTCTGTCTGTGTACACTGTCAGCTTTCCTTTTTAGCAATGATGAGGATTGAATGGTCATTATCAGAATGCAATTTCAGAGCAGAACTCTTCTGCTTTCACTGCCAGCTCGAGCACGTATTCAAATGATTTCAATTGAATACCAAAATTTTATTGCAAAACTTAATTTGGGTTATTAAATAGGAAATTCGTATTTGTCCTCTTAAAGGTGTCATAATGTGTTGGCACAACCAATTCAGTACAGCTGAACTGTACTAACTTTTTATTGGTGAGGTGATCAAGAGAATATTCTACTTCTGAAAAATATTTCCATTTTCCTTTTACTTTCTGGGTAGATTTCATGCTGCCTTGTCTAATGAGAGTTCTTTTGAACTCACTCTCAGACTATTTTCCATGTTTTTTTCATCTTCCTCATTCTTATGTTAAAAAGAAAACCGAGCAAGAGCAAAATATAATTGATTTAATGTACTTTACTGTCAAAAGTTATGATAGAAAAGAAGGCACAGTGGATATTTTGAGAATATTTTCCTGTATTCTAATGGTCAGGGTGAATAACACAAAGTAAATAATTGTCAGTGCAAGCCTGAATGGGACTGCCTGATTTTCTGTGTATGGGATGGCAAAATGATTATATCTGACAATTAACAGTTTTAAGTTAAGACTCAGCTGGAATACACTGTGTTGAATTCAGTTTAGCTCAGCCATGCTCAGAAGCTAGCTCTTCAACCTTGTTTACTTCAGTCAATGGATACAAATTATGTCTCCAGATGATTGTTGACTAGGAGCCCAATGTAATGTCCTCTCAAGCCCTAGGTAGCCCATAATCAGGTTACCTACAAACCCATTTGGAAGTTACCTTACTGCCTGTTTCCATTACAAGAGCCACCATTACTTTTAGAACCAGCTTTATGTGCTATAAGATTGGAACTTGTAGAAGAATTGACCCATTCTTCACTCCATTGTGAAGGTTTCTCATGGGGCCACATCAAGGTAGTCTAAGGGGGGCTTGGGAGGGGGAGGGGAGAATTACTCTTCTAAAGATAGACAGAAGATATCACTGCACTGAATTCCCAGCCAGCATCAGGTCTTTGTCAGCAATCCTATGATCTCCCAAGCACATCGTTCTACCACTAACATTAATCTGCCTGATAATGAAAATTTAAATATATGTAGCTAAAATCCTGATGACTGCAGAAGGAAAACAAGAAAGGATCATCATTTTTCCCTTTGTAACAATAATAAAAAAAAACAACATAGTTATTGGGAAAGATGAAAATATACAAAGCAGTGCCAAACATCAGGTTCTTTCTGTCCTCAAAGATTCATTAAAGTTTAGCATATGATAGTAACTTTGCTCCTTTAACAAATTCCTTTGAGGACTACACTTTTATCTCTCCTAATAAATGCAGTCATTTAAATATTGGAGTATAGTGAGGTTATTATTCATCACAGGGCAGTATGTTATATGTCATAAAAAAGATCTTGGGATCTGTAGAATTAGAGGTTTAGCTTTTTGTGGTTCGTCTTTAAAATGCAACCCAGAATTGCCCATAAATTATTTCAAACATCATGTAGACTTTGAAATCCTTGTTTCAACACATAAAAGGCAAGGTTTCAAAGCTGCTTCCAATACACAGCCACGGCTCCCTCTTTTAGTATTTAAGATGACCAAAAATGCAACTTGTTTACATAAACTTTATTACAAGAGCTTTGAGCTTTGCCTATGCTACGTACAAACCTATGCCTAATTCCTTCAAAACACTTTTAATAAAACAAGATGTCTTATTTTTCTCTAAATTACCCCATGATTTAAGATAACTGGAGCCCAAACCTCAGTTCTTAGCTTTACATCTAATACCTGACACTGTGTGGGGTTTAAAAGCACAAAACATTAATTGAGTTTCTGTTACTTCTACCTCTAATTCTTGAGAGTCAGAACCAAGAAGGAGAACTCAGAACTGTGCACTGTTCTTGTGCTTCTTTTTTTTCTTTTCTTTTCTTTTCTTTTCTTTTCTTTTCTTTTCTTTTCTT
>JAPSGF010000013.1:7519158-7654368 GCA_035772895.1 Perdix hodgsoniae
TTCTTTTCTTTTCTTTTCTTTTCTTTTCTTTTCTTTTCTTTTCTTTTTTCTTTTCCCTCAAAGAAAGCAATTTTTGATTTATTTTTTTTTTTGCTCCTTTTCCATCCATATGTAAAGCAACAATACACAGAGACTCTTGTAAATTCTGAATGTAATTTTCACTTCCTCCAAAAATCTAGCTCTTTAGTTTTCAATTAAAGCCAATATTTGATTTTTAAGCCAATTAAGTTTGTCCAGAGTAAGTCCTTAATCCTGTACTAATATTTCAATGAATGGAGCCTAAATTGAAGCCAAACAAGTTCTTCAAAAGTTTTAGGCAAATCTTTTAAGAATTCTTTTGTTCCAAAAATCCTATTTCACCTTTATGCCTTCATGCCCTCTGCTGGATGTAAGCTCTCTTGTCCAGCAGCTGGGGTTGAATCCCACAGACACTGAACTCCTCATTCCCCCTCATGGTTTCATCCTCACTTGGGAATATGCAGCCTTTCCACCTCTCCCTCCTCCCCACCATGAGAGAAGAGTTGTCTTGTGTTTGTTTTTTTAAGGAAGTAACTTTTTTTTCTTGTTGGTATAACAAGACTTAGCAAGCTCAGGTCACAAATGAATTCCTATTGCTGTCAACTGCTGCCAAATCTTTTAATCTTTCAAATACTCTGTAGTATCTCAGGACAAATAGAGTCAGCTGTATCACATTCCTGATTTGTTTCTTCTCTGGTATTCAACCATGGCAGTGATAGGATTTCCTAGTGCAGATGAATTTGTTTTGCACTTTGTATATAGAGTGACTGTCTTCATAAAAAATCAGTTTTTCAAAGGACAGTGCAAACACTGTTAACACCCTGCAGTCTGACCTGTCTCTTCTATCAATTTCAACTTCTGACACCAATATCTATTAAAAGTAATTACATTGCTCTGTAGAGAAGACGTGTCTCAAAGAGCTGCGTGTGATAAAAATCACACATTTTCATCCAAGGAATATCTTGTTCCCCAGTGGATGAATTGTTTCAGAGGAATTATATTTAACGTTTCCATACCTTTGCTTCACAGCTGCAAGACAGAAATGCAGCACCCATTGCTTTGTCTAAGCTGCTGTGACTCCATTTCCATGTATTGATGTAACAAGGTAATGCATTCATTGAAAAGGGAAGATTAAAAAAAGGAACAAGATGAATCTTCTGGAAATTAGACTGCACTTCCCTCACACAGATCAGCGCACAGAGGATTATATGAGGGCATTAGAATAGAAAAAGTAGTCTCGATATAAGATTAAAATAACTTTGTCAGGATTTCTTCTCTGGTAAAATCCATTTTTATTTTTATTTTTATTTTTATTTTTATTTTTATTTTTATTTTTATTTTTATTTTTATTTATTTTTATCTTTATTTTTATTATTTTTTTCCCCATGTCTAACTGCAGTGAAAAGGATTTCTTTATCTTGCTTATTTCAGAAAATTAGTTTAGTACAGCCTTGCAATCTTGCATGTTTCCAGCTAATGAGATGTTCTGTGCTTTGCCTCAGTGTCAGTTTTTACCTACAGGGAGGAAGAAAGCCCATTAAATAACCACTCCTCCCCCAAAGGAAAAATAATACAAAGCAATCGTTAGCTAACTGAATCTGTCACATGTATGCATTCCTACCTTTGAGCTGTCTCGTGAAAGGCCACTGTGAACAAGGATCTTGAGTAACTTGTGTTGTGACACAGCTTAAGTACAAGCTCCCAGAGAAGTGCTGGACATGTCAGGAATTGAGGGCACACAGGAGTCTGTGATGATGGTGTTTGAGCAGAGAACAAGCAGGACTGGTACTTACTGCTTGCCAGGGCAGCACTGATAGCACAAGCCAATTCCATTCTAGCTTGAAATGTGGATGCAGGCTTAGCATTGTGTGGTGTGAACCAGCTCTCCCTGATGAAGTTTGGAAGTGGCTTTTGTGATTGATGCATAATTTGTGGGACTTTACAAAAGACCATGGGTTTTTTTTAATAGCTTCTGTTGAACACAGGAGGCAACACTGCCATCATTTTGCTCACCTTATGATAGGAATTCAGGAGCATAACTTTGTTATTAACCTAGTGAAGAGTTAAACAGACTGTCTATAACGTGCACTGCTGGTAGTTTTACATTCGGTTTGAGTTTCCTTATTCAAAGATGAGTGGACGCTTTTGCTACCTGTAGGCACTTGTGGAAATCTTGTCTTAAATTAAGAAAAAACACAGTATGATTTCCTAGAAGAAAAATATCAAGGAGGTTTGGGGATCAGAACACAAAAGGGCCAGGTGTTCTTTTACCAACAGTTTGCTGCTCAGCTCTGCTGCCATCTCTCCACATTGATTTTCTTTCACAATAACATATTCATCATCACTGACAAGTCAATTCCAGATAGAAAAACCTCCTTTCCTATTGTGCAGCCTGTGCTCTGCTGGGGCCTCAGAAATGCCTGGTCTTGTTTAATATGAGGAGCTCAGATGTTCTCTCTGAACAACCTGCCTGGTTTGTTGATTAGCTGGGATGCTTCCCCAGTCACCCAAAGAAAAATTATTTCCTCAGTTTAAAATAATAACCGATGAAATAAATTTGGGTTAAAATTCAGTGAGCTGGCTCCATCCTTTCCCATTTCAAGTCTAATCATGACAATTCCGTTTTTCCCACACTGCCAATGACAGTGTAAATCCCTCTGTATTTTTTAGGACAGGTTTTTAGATTTCATATCTACAACAATGCCAGGTGGGAAATTTCTAAAGTGTTTTGTTTTGTTTTGTTTTGCTTTGTTTTGTTTTTCCCTGAAGACCTTTTCCTATCTGTAATATTGAAATTATAGTATCCAAATTTTGGATGTGGAGAAGGTCTTTGCTTCAAAACATTTGTATAATATAGCTTGTTGGTAAACAGTTTCTGGTGATCTCTTTTACTTCTCAGCTCAGCGTGTATATGTGGCTCTAGTTCAGGAAACCTCTGAAGAATGGCTCTGCTGGAACCATGTTGAGTACAATAAAGTCAGTGTAGAGCTACTTCTGAGCCACAAAAAACAAATGTGGGTTGCTGAATACTATATTCCCATCATTCATTACACACTTATCCTTAGGACACAAACCTTCCAAATCTGAAACAAAATGTCAATGTGATGTTACTGTGTAAAGAAGCACTACTACTAAAAGACACAGAATATCTGTGATTGGTGAGAGGCAAGAATGCAGAATTGTCTATTTCCCCTGATGTAATCAGGTGTAACCTCAGAAAGATCATCATGAGATCTCCTTAAACATCTGTGTCATTGATTTGGTTTAGATAGAAAAATGTAACAATACTACGTGTGTTTTGAGAACTCAGAAATAATACAACCACAGCACAGGAAGAGATCTTCATTTTCTTGAAGATGAGGCAGTGCCTCAAAAGGTGGAATTCATAGTTTGGTACCTTTAGGTTTCTCCATTCTACATACTGTAGAGAGGCAAGGTCTTCACCCCAAATAAACAGTCAAGACTCATTTATCCTGGCAGTGATTAGGGGCCACAGAACACTTGATCTTTGATTACAATCAGGAAAAAAAATAGAGTTTCTCAACTCTCTCTATCAGGTGCAGGAAGATGTGACTTCCTCGTGAGTAATGCAGGAAACCACAGTGCTGCAGAGATGCTGTAATAGATCTGGATAAACATACGTATAGGATTGTTCACGTATGAGAGCACCAGAAGAAACAGTGGAGCAGGTTTAAAAGATGTGCATGTACTTGTGAACTTTATTCTCTGTGTCACACATCTGTGACCCTTACCAGACAGTTTTGATTTACACATCTCCTTGTGGCACTATGATTCCCCCATGAATTTGTCATTACTGGAAGCCAAAGGTAGTAGTCTTGAGCATATCTTTCCTTATCTATATTTATTTCAGAAAAAAACAGATATTTGCCAGCAGCAAAAGGCAATGGGCACAACCATCCCACCTGGATGTGGCCCTGGGCAGCATGCTTCTACCCTAGAGCCACAGCTCTGAAAGGTATTTGACTTGAAGAGAGAAGGGGAATTGAATGGAGAGCCAAGAAAGCTGATACAAACTCTTCTGAGCTGACAGAGAAATGAGGAAAGCAGAGCTCTCAGCACATATAACCTTTCTGATTTATGGAGAAATCACAGATCCCTCAGATGGCTCTATGAGCATTAGCAAAGTACTCTAGGTATCTAAAGACCTGGCAAAGCTGGTGAAATGAAATGTCATGGAGTTCTGCGTGCCTCTCCTCTTTAGCCCTAAAGGTTGATTGCATCAGAGGTATGGATTGCAGCTCTTGGTGATGGGGGGTAGTGTGCTGAAAGACACAAACCACACGCTGGAAAATTAAAAAGTTCCAGAGGCAGATAGTCAGAGGAAAATGAAATCAAACAGCAGCAGCTGAGACGAGGTATTTATTAAATACAAAGGTCTTCCAGGCTCTGATTGTGCCCCAAAGGAGCAGCTATACATGAGGTAACCATGTGAGATATACATGTGACAACTGCCCAGTGATTTTTCTATGAAGATGGAAATATAACTGCATTCAGAGGAAATTCTGTTGTTGGCTTCAGTAGGGTCAGTACTGCATGCAAAGTTGCAGCAGGCACGCAGTGCAAAGGAAATAATTCACACCTGAGCTTAATTACAGCAGTTACATACTTCTGAAGAGCTGAACCTAACAAACTAAATGAGACAAACACTCCTGCAATAGGGAATATTAGTGAAAGCAGCTGTTAAAATCAGAGGAGGGCTTGGGTGAGGTGTGTGTGAGGTTTTGTGCATTTGCTTAAGCAGATGTGTGCCTTTAACAGGACTGTGGGAATATACTGGGGAAGAAAACTTCTGCAGGAGCAAAGGGAATGAAATGTTGTAAGTTGATTTACTTTTAGAAGTTATATCCTTGATTTAGATAAGGAAAAGTGTTTTTTGTTGTTGCTGTTTTTTTACTTTATATAAATTCTGTATATGTGGGAATAAATGAGCATTCACTGTTTTATTCTCCTCCCCCCATCCACTGAATTTTCTTTGAATCAAGATATTCTGCTTTATGCTGTATAATTGGGTTTCTTATGATGTGTATTGGTGTCAGCACATACTCAATGTGATTTAAGTCTGCAGTGCTTGCAGCTGATAAGATCAGAAGCTGTGGAGCAAATCAGGGGACTTGCTTCATGATGAATGAAGCTTTTCTGAGGGTTTCAGGGATAGAAAACAATGGAAAACTTAATTTTCTACTTGGAAAGCTATCCCTTGTTAAATGTATTATTAATGTTTTTTTTCCTCTGTATAGTTTTCTTGGACTAAAGTTAATATTTGGCAGCAAATGCTTTACATTTCCAGGGTTTCAAAGGTTTGAGTAAATTTAACCTTATTTATTCTGAGTGCAAGTGGATGCTTAAAATTCCCAAGATTAAATATCTTTGTAATTCTATCTCTATCTAACATGTACTCGAAGTCCACATTTCCACTCAGAGTGTGATGAGAATATGGGAAATGTGTTGGCTTAAGCTGGTGACACGTTTGTCGAAGGTTAGATATAACCAAGGAGTGCTGAGGTGATTTGTAATTCTTCTTAAGAGTGGGTTTGGTAATCCCTTGTAGAAATAGAAGCGTATGATTTGGTTTGAGAATAACTTGCAGATATATAGACGTGGCACCTCTTACAATGCATCTGATCTTTCTGGAAAGAAGTTATGGCGGATGTAAAATGGAAGAAGTTATTAGAAGACAGTCCCAAGTCTATGCTGGTCATTTTGATACCAAGAAGATTGTAGCAAGGTGAGGTCCAATATCTTCTCCTAGGTAGCAGTGATAGGATAATAGGTCCTTATGTTGTGCCAGGGGAGGTTCGGGTTGGATATTAGGTACAGTTTCTTCTCAGAAAGAGCAGTGAGGCATTGGCACAGGCTGCACGGGGAGGAGATTGAATTACTGTCCTTACGGGTGTCTGCAAGCTGTGGAGATGTGGCACTGATGAGTGTGGTCAGTGGACGTGGTGGGGGTAGACTGGACTAGATGATCCTAGTCATCTTTTCCAATCTTAATTATTCTGTGCTTTCATACATGAAAAGATATCTTCTGAAAAGTTGCCACATCGAGGAATGTATTGTTGCTCATACATCTACTGTTTGTGTTTGCCAGTGATGACTGTTGCTTTTTGTGATTAAACCTTTTTGTGATTAAACCCTTTTTGTTTAAACAGCATTTGCTGGTGATGGTTATTGAGAGTACTGAAGGCAGCTGAGGTCTGCCGCATGTTAAACAGAAGGTCAGGAAGCTGAGCGATCCAGGTTGGTGTGCAATAGGAGGTAGCAATGGAATACAGCAGATTTCTGAGTGTTATTCTGACTAGTAAAATACTGTTTGTTGGTCCTAGATGTCTTCCTTGTGTCTCAGTGGTGCTACTGGGGATTGGATTCCAATTTCTATTCTGTATGTGTTTTTCATTTCCTTGTATTGTTGATATTGCTCTTCTTTCACTCTGAATGAATGCATTCAAAAATGTCTTTGCCACTGGAAAGAAACAACATAGGAAACAACATAACTAACTCATTCATCACACACCCTGAGCTTTCTGTAGCTTAAAGAATTGTTCAGAGAAAAAAACAACCCACCACCACAGGACTCCTGATGGGCATGCCTAGAGCTGTGCGTGGTGTGAATCCAGCTTTATCGCTCTTCTTACAAGCAGGTAGAGAGTGACTGACACTTGTCCTTGTGGGAGGACTCTGCTGCATAAGAAGAATTACCAGAAATGTCTGGTGCGTGACAGAGCTGCTTACAGAAAGCTGGAGGCAAAAGATGCAAAGGGATATTTGCATGCAAACAGCGTAAGTGGAGCTGCACAGCTGAAGTCTTTCCCAAATCTCTCTTTTCCTTAGGTGGTCACAGTGCTGCTGTCTCTTAAAGGGTATCTGTGGTGTCCTTGGTAGAGGCTGCTTGGCCTTGGGTAAATACCTGCCCTTCAGCTGCTGTGCTCAGCACTGTGTGCCTGTTTGGCTGCTTCTCTTGGATGTGCCAGTTGGTGTAATGAAAGTTACCACATTTCCCGACCCACTGTGCCTTGCTTTAATGTTCTGGGGAAGTCTAAAGAGGAATATAAAACATCAGTTCCTTATGTCTTTAATTAAAAAACATCTCTGCACCAAGAAATCCAGCCTCTTGTTTTTTTTCTTGATATGCCTGTTTGAATAGAAATTACTGTAATTAACTCCAGGTTCTTAAGTATTAAGAAGTGCTAGTAGCTGGGTACCCTCCAAATGAGTGTCACTGAGAGAACACAGACATCAGAGGTCACTGAGATAATTCCCATTCAGAGAAAATATATGGAACCAACAACAGAAAACTGGATTTGTAAAATCATGTTCAATAGGGGAAATATTAATGTCAAATGTAACCATTTTACTGAAATGCAAACAACTCATCTGAATGTAGGCATATGATTTAGAAAGCAAATAAGCCAGGTCTTGCTAGTCATTACTGCATTTGGTGACTCCTGTTTTTTATAAAACTCTAGGTTCAGAGGCTGGTACAGATGATGTGTATTGAAGTACAGCTCAGTTCTTGGACAGGGACGTCCTGTGTCCTGGCTGTGACAGTCAGCTGTAACTACAGCAGAAAATGTAATCATAAACATGTAAGTGCTTTGGTAGTTATCAAGTACTGGCATAGATAACAGGCAAAACAAAACAAAACAAAAGGTGGTAGGCTGGGAGAATGTAGAGCTGGCTTCCATCGTTGGTCTTTATGGGTAACTTATTTTATTGGAAACAAAAGAAGTAAAATGAAATCTGTTTAATATTACATGTGATACTCATGCCTGGGCAGCTGGATTTCTTTGTTAAGGGTCAAGTACCAGTTAGAGGAGTATGTGATCAACTCTGCAGTCAATGATCTGGCCAGAGTCACTGGCATAGGGGAGCAGGGGACCTCTGCACTCATAAGGCAGTAAATGATGTATGGATTTACCATTATTTGAAGGAAAATGATACATCTGAGCTCCTAAGGGGATCCATTCTGTTTTCACATTCTCACATTAACATTTTCAGTCCAACTTCAAACTGTTCCACCTTTTTATTTTTAGAAAGTACTTTACAAAGGTAAAAATAAGCTCAGTGCAGCAGTCAGCGTGCTCTGACAGTGACTTACAGAGCTATTTTATACAAGTTTTGTCTCAGGAAAAGATATTCTTTCACATAAATTTTTTCCATCAAGCAATATAATGTTCTGACATAACTCCTGTGAATTTTAAAATTTCACTAGAGACTTTCCTGTTATTATACTCAATATATACTCAAAGGTAACCAAAGGAAAGTTATCATTAATTTGAAAACAGAAAGAAAAAACAAACAAACAACTGGTTGTTTAGTGAAGATTTGAAAGTTCAGATTTTATTCATATTTATTTCACACACACACACACACACACACACACACACACACACAAATGTAGAATGCATTGAAATACTTCACGAAATAATTCCCTGGTTTTAGATACCTTTCCTAACAGGTAAACTCATTCTTACATTAAATTCTTAGAATTATAAATCATCAAAATGTGTTCAGGGCCATGATTCAGCCGTGAGCTGCTATACTTAGAGTATTATGGTTAGGTTGCAGTTGGACTTGATGATCTGTAAGGTCTTTTCCAACCTGAGAAATTCTATTTTATTGACAGAAGTGTTTGAAATATTTGTAATGACAGGTAGACCACCTTAGGTAAAATACTGGCATGAAATACAGAAACCATAGGCTCCAAGCCCTATTAGAACAGTTTCCCTTAGTCTACTCTTGAGCCTGACTATTAATTCTGTAGATGTTGTTGCCATTTCTTTTGTGCTGATTTTCAGTTTTATCCTATCAGACTCTGCTGTTTTGTTTCTCAGTTGAATGTTTGTCTCCTCTGTCAGACTAATTAAGAGGGGTACCGTGCCAGTCTGAGGCCACCTGATCTCACTGAGTAATGTCTCAAATATGGACCAGTTTTGTCAACTGGCCACCACTGGCAGATACCTCTTCTTATCAGTCATCTCTGAGGATGCAACAGAGGGCCTCACGTGGAAGAAAGTCAGGATGCTCTGCTTTTGCATCCCTATTGTAGTGAGGGCACTGGCTGAATGCAATTAAAATAAGATTTGATCAAATTGAATAAATTAAAAAAGGAAGATAAAAATACGAGCTGGTCTCAGTAACTGAATGGTTAAAGCTTTAAGGTTGCTTGATAGTATGTGAAAATTGAACAAGCTAGGGGAAATAAACTGTTCTTCACAACTGATTTTAAACCTTTTGTGCGGTGTTGGTCATGGAAAGCTACTCTGAAAGCAAAGGGGAAATTATATCTATATGTTCTAACCACTTTAAACAGACTATGTTTTAGGGTATGAAAATGGAGACTGAATTATTTTAGCCTCTTAAATGTGCTGTGCTAGCCAAATGCTGTGACATTTTATTTTGTTTGTAGACCAAGGGTTTGTGTACTGTCTGCACAGTTATCATCAACAGGCAGTGTTCTATATGTATCAAAACAGAAAGGAGTATCAAAGAATGAGATTTAGCCTGGGTAATCCTATTGGAACCTCCTTTGAAGTCTTGCTGTTCAGAATTTGCATGCAGAAATTCAGGGAAACTTCAGGGTTTTAACATCCACACGATCTGTAACAGTTCACAAAAAGAAAAGAAAAGGAAAAAAAAAAAGGTGATGCAGAGTTTGTTTACAGTTCTACACCTGATCTTCTTAATTAACAACTCCAAAAAGTAGATTTCCTCAGTGGCTTTCAAGATTTAGTAAGTTTTCTTTTCCTCCTCCATCTGTCTCCCTTTTGCTGTAGATATTGCAGCAGCTCCATGGACCTAAAAGTCATGGTCTAATCAGAACAATTGCATTTGAAAATGTTGACTGAAGTGATTGGCTCAAAGGCAAACAAAAAACTCATGACTTAGGGGGATTACAACAGAGAATTTCAAGCACTGTACTTCCCGCTTTTGGGATAGAGAATCCTTTCCATCTTGGACTGAAAGTGATTTTTATCCCAATTGTTCACATTCCCTTTTCTCTTTTCAGCCAAATTTTGGTATAGCTTTTCTCCATTTTAAACTTTGTTCCACTCTTTTACACCATGTCAAAAGCCCTTACTGATCTTTCAGGCAAGTACTTTGTCTCCTGTGGCTCATACTCATCTCAAACTTTAAAGTGCTGCTCTATTTGGTCTTTCTAGAAATATATAGAATATATATATATTCTCTCTCTCTATATATATATATTTCCTATTCTCTTCTACTGTCCCTATTGTTCAGATGCTAATTCCAACCTTTCCTTCTTCTACATCAGCTCTTCCCTATACTCGGTGTTAATTTTCTAAATCTTCTTTATTTACACCAAGAGCTCTGAAAGAATAAGCTTTAACTCCACCTGATGTTGCTTTCCTCAAATTTCATTTTCAGCAACAATGAGGAAAGATGCCAAGTTTTTATGGTAATTTACGTCAACTATTAATTTGAACCTGCCAGTACAGAGCCACATTTTGACATAGATGTACTCCTGGGAGAATCTTTGTCTGTTTGTGAACTGAAGACAAGAGATGACAACAATGGAATGTGTATTGTTGTCAAGAGCAGTCATGGAAGATCATCCGTTAATTGTTTCCTTTCAGTACCTTCTGGAGAGCATTTTACTTCTGTTTTGTCAGTCTAAACAAGTGGTTCTATGGCTGCTGGGTAGAAACAATCGCCTGTTCCCTGTACAGAAAGGCTCTGATTAGAAGATGTCACACTTGGGTATCAATAGATTAGGAACAACCTGGTGAATGGATAAGTGCAATGAACTATGAAAAAAATTAAACAGCAAGATTGTTTTCTGTATTGTTTCTTGACCTCTCCGGCTTGCTAAAAGGTTCTTTACAATAACTTGTCCAATAACGTCTTGTAAGATAGCTATATGAAAGCAGTGTCAGGAAAGCTTTTCTGCATTGCTGAAACGCTTCCCCTGAGGGATGGTGGCCATTGCGGTCTGTGCGAGTTAATCCAGCAAATATGAAATGTTCGAAGCAGCTATGGAAAAAAAGCTATAAAATACCTGACTGTACCAACAGCTGCAACGGAGGTTTGCTCTTCAATCAAAATAATTAGTAGGAAAAGAAAACACCAAACCTTTGCAGTACAGAGGTTTTCATCTTGCTTAATTAGTTTCCATAGGGAAGAAAGGAATTTAAAACCCAAATGGTCTTTGTCAGGGGATTACAAAATGGTAGAACAAGAGCCTCGGGCAGGGATATGAGAATGGTTATTCAAACAGACTGATACAGTGAGATGGGGCTGTTTTTTTTTTTGCTTTTTTTTTTTTTTTGTCTCAAGCGTTTTTCTGTCTGTGGCTGGTAGGTGCGTGCTTTTGGATTCTGTCTATCCTCGGCACCCGCTGTCTGACAGGCAGACTAAAATGGATGTTGCTGGTACCTAAGAATTGAAACTCTTACTTTGTTCGCGATTACGAGCTGCATCTCAGAGAAAATGAAGCATAGAAACACAAAGGCTGGTGAGGAGCAGTCAAACAATGTTCGGAAAATCTCTAAAGTGGTTATGAATGCTGTGAATGTAGCATCGAAGCTTGCTGCTCTGAGTAGGAAAATGTCTTTGTCACTGCTTCTCAGTGATACAGGCATGTGCCATCTTCTGAAGAGCATATTTTATTGCATGATGACAAGGGGCAAGTAGGAGCGTTAATTAGCCGTTGGAATGGCTTTACTGCCGTAGAGCACATTGGAAGGGAAATCTTCCAAATGCAATTAAAATATCGAAGTTACTTTAAAGAGTTTATAGCTTTCCAGAGTGAAGTAACTAGGGGACAGAAGGGATGGGGTATGATTGAATCTTCCTGCGTTGCTTTTAATAAGGGAAATTGGGAGCTGTTTGGAGCTGGGAAGGACAAAGAGGAGTGCAAGCAAGTAACATGCTTGTAGCTAAACTGGAGAAGTTATTTGTATAGGAAAGCTGAAAATTGCCTGCAACAGCCTCCTTTTCGTGGGGATACCTTGAAACAAAGGGATGAAGGGCTCCTCCACCTCGTATTTCCAGAAACAGGGAGTGGATGTTTACCAAGCTGTTCTGTCTCTCTGAGAAACTGAAGTTATCCAGAGAGGAAATACTGCTTCTGATCAATTTTAAATTGTTGAAGTAGTTTAGATTACAGAACCGTGCACTGCTGCAGTTACTTCACCACTGACCTCCCAAATGATGGGTGGAAAGTCCAGGAGAGCTCTCTTAGAGTAAATGAGCCATTGTAGGAAAATTGTGCTACCTAGGCAAGTAAACAAGAGCCCTGACTGTATATCATAAAAGACAATTTTAAAACAATAGATGCCTGTGGGAGACTCGAGAGAGTAAAAGCTTTAACTCTGCCATTGAACCCTACTATGACCACTCTTCTTTTCTCTCTCCCCATCCTCCCCTACACTGATGATAAATTCTGTTTCCTATGAACAGTGCTTTAGCCACATCCCTCAATTCACTGGCTTTGTTTCTTCTTTTACTCAGTTCAAATCCATAATCAATAACAACAGAAAAGCAGAAACTCTGCTCATAACGAGCTTATGAAGATTTGTAGTGTCTGGGTTTTTTTATCTGGTGCTCCAAAATGTCTCCTTGCAAAGTGTGAGTATGTCTGATGACTGTGGAGAGGCAAATTACTTGTTAAAGACAGGATGTTATACAATTATGACCATCAAGTTTGATTTATATCACCAAGTAAATCCCTTGCATGTTGCAACCATACAAAAACCAACTCATGCATTTTTTGCTATCAATTTTAACAAGCAAATGAGTTATTAAATGATGATATATTTATGGTTCTCAACCTGTCATGTACGCCAGATTATAAAATCCTTCAGTAGAGGATTTCAATACTTGCTTGTAACAGCTTTGGCTTCCATTGGACTCCAGCTTGTGATGAAGTTCAAGATATGATGCAAATCCATTTTATGTCAGGAGATACCATTGTCAAACTGTTAATGAACAATTACTGCTAATTAAAACACAGCTTTCTCCTTGTCTTGGTACTTCTGTGACCCTCTTTGATCAGCTCAGGTTTAATATCTCTGTCCACTATTGCTCAGAGAAGGAACAGACTGCTGTTTTACTTTTTTAAGCAGTAGAAGAGTGGAAAAGGTGTACTTGAAATAAGTGAAGGCATTAATTAAAACGTTCCTTTAAAATAAAAGGAAGTACCTTTATAAACCTGAAGGCAAATTATTTCCATATGTCCTTGGCATTGCGTAGTAGCCAAGAAAAGTTACATGCAATTTTTGCTTTCAGTTACTATCTGGTATTGAAATAACACCTGATTTACATTAGCACCAATGGGGGCCAAAAGTTGTTATTTATGATTACATTGCTTAATTAGAGCAATTCTGTGCTAATTAAGAAAATAAAATTATACATATGCTTTATTGCTTAAAAGGCAGAAACGTAACTGAAGGCAACAAAGGGAGATCTGAGTAAGTGCTGCTGAGAGATGAGAAATGGACATCTTGCACATAAAGCTACTTGGGTCATATTCTGTCTTGGTTGCTGCCAAAAAAGACAGATGCTGTGAAGAGGAGCAGTTGTGAAGCTGGTGTTAGGAAGTCAACTGCTTTGGGATTCAGTGAGCTGAGTTTAACTAATGGGCAGGAGCTACATCTGAAGAAAAACAAACATGAGGAATGACATCCTCGTGAGACAGTGTGTGATCAGGTGCTGGGAGCATCTGCAGGGTGCTGCAGCATCAACAGAAAAGTTGCTTACATCCAGTTTGGTTTTGGTGTTTGCAGTTTATTGAAGTAGTAAACTCTGACAGTAGTAATGAAATACAGAGTAGTACACTTTTCTTCCTCTGCCCATTCCTTTGGTTTTCTCCTTCTTCTTCTTCTGCTTGAACACTTCCCCTTCTTTTCTTCCATCTTTTTCAGTCTAATTTTCCCTTTGGGCTATTTCTGTCCCTACGTACGTTCTGTTATTTCATTCCCTCTTTTCTCTTGTGACTTTCATCTCTCTCTCTAACAGCTATATTTCCTTTCAAGTATTTTCCCTTCCTTCTCTAATGAGATTTTTTTAATGGTCATTTTTAGTTTCCCACTCTGGTTCTCCTCCCTTTTCCTCTCTGCATGATTTTTGTCTGTGTAATTAATTTTGTTTTGTCTACATGTTTTATTATGGTCATTGTAGGTGGAAATTTCATTCTGTAACCTAAAGATTATTTTGATAGATAACTATTTTCTATCTAAAGGATACCTTGTTATCCTTACAATTTCAAGCATGCTTCACTCCTTTCAACATGAAAGCAAAGAATGGCTCGTTTCAACACCCAGTTTGGGGCCACTTGTGAGACTCAACCTTTTGGCAGTGAATTATTCCAAAAGGAGGAGAGGGAAACACAGGAAAGACAAACTGAAAATCGTAGGCAAACAACAATTTTCATGTTTCCTATAAGCCAGTGTCAGCCAATAACCTGAAGCATAAAGTTGCAGGTGCAGGGGAGGAAATCTATTGCATTCAATTTGTTAGCTCTAATAGTAAAAGGAACTTTGAGAGTTGCTTGTAGAGCCAAATTAAGGCTTCCAGTGGTTGCTGTGCAATAGGGCTAATGAACAAGAGTGATTTCATGTGTAAGAAAGAGAGCCTCAGGTTCCAGATGCAGACTCAGTACTACCAAATCAAAGCAGCAGTTTTGGTCTGATCAAGGATTTATTGCACGTTTACTTTGTTGTTCAGTTGATATTCTCTGCTCAGCCCATGTGTGATCTTAAACCTAAGGAGGCTAATGAGCCCCTAAGCTTATGGCTATCTTCACCACAGTTTTTGTCTTCAAGTGTCTTGGCGGCTTTCAGACTGGAAGTTCAAAACAAATTGCCCTACCAAAAGCATGTCAGGTGGCATTTTCTTTGGTGATTTCTCGTGGTAAAAACAAAAAAAAAACCTACTATGAGAGTTGCTGTTATATTGAATGTAATGAGTTTGGAATGAGGATAAAACTCCATTTAGAATCAGGTAAACATGAAGCTGTTTTGTTGTGCATTTTATTTTATTTATTTATTTATTTATTTCCTGCTACTGAAATAAGTGAAAATACTTTCAAGCAATGTTTGGGGATTTATCTTACGGGAACTTTAAAATTGTCTGGTTCTGTCAATGAACTCTCTGTGTACTTTGATCTGAGAGTCCTCCATTCTAATCAGCTCTGTGAAGCTCTGCTGAACAGTAGTTTTTTATTTGAGTATTCTTTGCTATGCAGTAAGCATTTCACTGCTTTAGTGTGAATGTGTTGATGGTGGAAATGCAGTTTTTATATTACCTTCAGATTCTTCTTTGATATTTATATCTGTATGATATCTGCTTGTCAAGGCTTTTAGCACACAGCTAAGGCTGTATTTAGTCAAGAATTATCACCTTTTCCTTAAAGGGAGAAAATAGAGATACAATCATTCTGATTTCTCCAAGGTCAGGGAAAGTGTGGGAAAAAAAGCCTATGCAGGGGAGGAAGAACTTACAAGATTGAAGGCAAACCAAAAAAATATAACACACTACAACTGGCATCAGATTCACAGGTTCCTTAGAGTTGGAAGGGACTTTTAAAGGCCATCTAGTCCTACTCTCCTGCAACGGAGACATGCACAGCTAGACCAGGTTGCCCAGGACCTGATCCAGCCTGGCCTTGGAAGTCTCCAGGGATGGGGCATTAACCACATCTCTGGGGAACCTGTTCCAGTGCCTCACTACCCTCACTGTAAAGACTTTTTCCTAATATCCAACCTAAATCTACCCTCTTTAAGGTTGAAGCCATTTCCCCTCGTTCTATCACCATAGACCCTGCAAAACATCTGTCCCTTCTTCCTGCAGTTCCCCTTTACATATTGAGAAGCCACTGTCAAGTCATCTCCCAGCCAGATCTTTTCCAGACTGAACAGCTCAGCCTGTCTTGGGAGGTGAGGTGTTCCATCTCTTGGATCATTTTTGTGTCCCTCCTCTGGATGCACTCCAACAGGTCTGTGTCTCTCCTGTACTGAGGATTCCACATCAGGATGCAATACACCAGACGAGGTCTCACCAGCACAGAGCAGAGGGGCAGGATCACCTTCCTCACCCTGCTGGCCACACTTCTTTTGATGAAGCCCAGGATGTGTTTGGCTTTCTGGGCTATGAGGGCACACTGCTGGCTCATATCCAGCTTCCCATCCACTGGTGCCCCCAGGTCTTTTTCAGCAGATCTGCACTCCTTTCAACCCTCAGTTTGTTTTGGTAGTAAGGGCTGCCTTGACCCAGGTGCAATATCTTGCATTTGGATTTGTTGAACCTCATTTTTAAATGAGGACATTTTTCTGTTCAAACACTGTCCAGTGAAGCTATTAACCACAGTTAGAACATAAGAAATATGTTGATTCAAAGGCAAGAAAAATGCAGGAGCCTGCAAGTATGATTGTAATGCTTCTATAAATTTGCTTTTGGTAGTGAATCTGACATACTTACAGGAATTTAGGCAAGGACTGGTGGTGCCATCTGGTTACCTTTCCACAGCAAGTTTCAACAGATTTATATCCTCAGACTCCATTGCCAGAGAGGCCAGCTGGCCCCAAAAACTGGCCAGAGCTTTGTGGTCCTTGTCAAAATTGTAATCATAGAATGGCCTAGGTTGAAGGGGACCTTTAGACTGGTCCAGTTCCAACCCCCTGCTATGGGCAGGGCTGCCAGCCGCCAGATCAGGCTACCCAGGATCCCCTCTAACCTGGCCTTGAATGCCTCCAGAGATGAGGCATCCACAGCCACTCTGGGCAGCCTGTTCCACCACCTTGGCACCCTCTAAAGTGAAACATTTATTCCTAATATCTAACCTAAATATGACTTCATGGAGGCACTGATCTCCGGGGTGAGTTGATACCTTTGAGTATTCATGCAATAGTTCTGGAGTTTTAAGAGTTAGTAACTGAATAAGCCCCTTTCATCTGGAAATGTTTTACAGCCATATAATCAATCCCTCATGAATTTGTAATTCAGGGAATCACATCATAAAAGTACTGGGTTTCCTAAAGATATGATGAAATAAGATGCTTAAGTAATAAATTCCTATGGGTGACCTGTTTTACATTCAGCTTACTTCAAAGCATAGAATATTTAATGAATGTCTTGTATGCCACTGGGAACTGCATAAATAATAACAGTAATAGGGATTAAAGCAAACTATAGTAGTAAGGATCATGTGGAGCCGAAATTACAAGGTAACTCATCAGTTTATAGAGCAAGGCAGAGTTTTAAGGTTGAAAGCATTCGGTGTTTTGAGCAAGCTGCACTCGCAGGAATTGAGAAAAATATGGTCTATGAATAAATTGTGTTAATGAAAAACATTGCATGAAAGAACTGTAGCATGTCAAAAATTATGACAATCACAATATTTGGATCTGGCTTGAGACCAAAAAAGGAAGTATGCTCCTAACTTTCTGTGTTGTGGAGTTTGGTTTCTAGATGCAGATCTCTACGTATTCCTATATGTTAAATAAAATTTTCTTTGCTTTCTTGTGTTACTTATGTAGATGAGCTACAAGCTGATCTAAAGCCCTCTGGAATCAATGGAATTATTTATTTATTTATTTATTCATATTATTTATAAATAATTATTTATTATACACAAGATGAGACTTGATGTAAGTTATCACCTTGTATCTTTTGGGGATGAAAGTCTAATTATTTTGTGCATTTGATTCTTAGTGGGGCTATCTTGCTCCATCCTTGTTTAAAACACCACATGCTAAACTCTCAGATGAGACTCAGAAGTCCATCAGTGTATGTTTATTGTGTGTATGAGGGCAGCTACAAAGCTGGATTTGCTGTCTGTACAGCCAGAAAGCTTGACTCCAGGCACAGATTATTGTATAGGCTCCCAACTGCTTGTGCATTGCTAATTTAATACACTAGTACCTAGCAGGCACAAGTGTACATACCTATGTCAGCCTACCTTTGCTGTTGAAACAGTGAAAACCTGCTCTGAAGCTAAGTGGATGAACTGAAGAGCAGCCTGTGTTTTATGAGCACCATTCATCAATGTAGTGTTATTGGCATAGCCCAGCAAATATGGAAGTACTTTTGTGAAAAGGTATAGATGCAAAGGCGTGGTCAATTATTGCAGTGAAGCATCAGGGTAGCAGATAATACCATAGACTGAGGAGGGGGAAAACACATTCGTTTCCCCCATTCTGCTACATAATTCTATGTGAAATTTCTGCTGCTTCCCAGATGTCTTTTAGTTCAGTCCTTCTTTTGCACCTATTGTAAATGCAAAATTCTCTTTATGTAGATGTCTTGGAGGTTTGATTATGCTGGAAGACTCTGAATTGAGTTCAGTATTGAAGGAAAATGAACGTGTTGGTCAATGTTCAGCTCTGCACTTAATATATTTTTAATATATAGGTAAGCAGAATTCCACCAGGGTAGTATTGGCATGAACTTTACTGGAAAATGCATTGAATGTTGAACTGTCCGACAACAGATATTGACAGCTAATGTGGTTGATAACAAGAAATGTCATTAAGTACTAGCAGATAATGATTTAAGAAATTGGCCTAAGAGAGGAATAGAAAGATCAGTGTTGATATACAGACAGCTGTGCAGCTGTGGTGGTACTAGCTCTACAATGACAGCAAATAAAACCTTTCTGAGTCCAGGAGCATGTGGTATGTTTCTAGATAACACAAAATGTCCCTGTCAGTTTTAAATATGAAAATGTTTTGGAATATTCTAAACACTTCTAACTTTCAATTACTTGTTAATACAAGAAATGTTCTTGAGAATTGAGATCTGTAACAATCTCTGAATAATTTCCTGCGTGAATGATTTTATGTAATTCATTATAGTTGTGTGAGTATTGCTAAGAACTGGTTAGGATCTTCACAGGTTCTACTTCTCCTTATTAAACACTTGCATACTTAATGTGAGCATTGTTTTTGCTATAACAACTCACTTGTACTGCTCATAATATTATGAAATGCAACCCTACACTTAACAGAACCATATAACTTAGAAGTATATTTCTCACTGTCTAGTTTATCATTCCTTATAATGTTGTTATATTACTGTTTTGCAGTTCATGCATATTCAGAAATACACAGAAGTCTGAAGAACATAGTTATTGTCTTTTAACTTTCTAAGTATAAAAAGTAGATGAAGATAAAGATCTTGTTTGTCACAGTCCACAAATTCTTATCAATTATTACATCTTTACAGATCTTCATGCTTTACAATGAAATCAGAGTGCACATTGTACTTTTAGAACTATAAAAATTGTTTAAGAAAGGCTGTAATTCTTGTGAGAAAGTTATTAACCGAGGCAATTTGTGACAGAATCTAAGGAGCAACTGACTTCTCTGTGAGTTGCTATAAATTTTCAGACTGTGTAAAATGGCAGAGTTTTGAAATACTGAGAAAATGGGGAGAGAAGAGCACACATCAGGAGGCAATGCAGTGATGAGGTCAGCTTTGCTGTGCTGGCCTGTGGTGGGCTCTATGGACAAAGGGAGGAAGAGGGACATGGAGGTTCAAGTTTCTGAAAACGGTGAGAGGGCAGACAAAACATATAAATATACCCATGTATTGTTGCATAAAATAGTGAACAAAGCTTAACAGCTTCATCATTCCAAAAGCTGGATCAATTTTCCTCATGCTATTCATTGTATTTTTTGCATTGCACTGCAGCAAAACTTCTACCTCCTCTCCACATCTCCAGATATCTTTCCCTGCCTCTAATATCCCCAAATCATAAAATCATAAAGGCTGGAAAAACCACAACAATCACAAGATGAAATTCATCCCCACTAAGCATAGCCATCAGTGCCACATCTCCACCATTCTTGAATACCTCCAGGGATGGAGACTCCACCACCTCTCAGGCAGCCCGTTCCAGAACCTCACTGCTCTTTTGGAGAAGAAATTTTTCCTGACATCCAATCTCAAGTCTCCCCTGGTGCAGCTTCAGACCATCAGCTCTCAGAGCTCAGCTGGTCAAACTGAGACCAATTAGCCCATTTTTGCTGGTTTGGAGCCATGCCTTTGCCCAGAAGTCCCTTGAGGGGAGGCCTGTCCTATCTCTTCTGTTCCACGAGTGTGTTCCTCCAGCTTGTAGGTTTCCTTCTGGTTGTTCTCTCCCTACTCATCCTCCAGGTCCATGTTGACCTATCTCAAGCAACAGAAGGACAGCTCACCAAGAGCAAGGTAGTTCCTTTGAGTCTTTCCATTAACAGAACCACAGCTCCAGCAGCAGTCACATCTCCTGCCTTCAAGACCACAAATTCTGAGGCAGACTATGAATCTTGTGACAAAAGTGCAGCAAACTTTAAAATATCATCAAGCAAAGTCCCTAACACCTTTGATTTGCCAAACAGAAATTCATCCTTTTGAGATATTTTTGTTGAGAGAGTCCTAAGGCCAAAGGTTCCTGGACACAAATAGGTGGGATTTGGAAAACCTCTCCAGGCAAAAATAGCTAGAATCTAATGTTTAGATTAGTATATTTCAGCTACTTAATTCATTTTCTGATTTCTTTCTTAGGTTGAAATGTTATATTTCATTTAATATGCATATCTTTATTCCATGCTGTTCTTCACAATTTCAGCTTTAATTCCAAAAATGTGGCTCACAAGCCATCAAGACTGGTAAAGAAAAGAATCCCCAAGATCAAAGAGGAGGTAACAGATGAAAGAAAACTAGAGAAAGCCTTCAGGGATTATCAAGGAGTGTTGAGGAAGAAGACACCAAAAATGCACTCAGTCACCACCAAAGCGCGGAGAAAAATCTGTAGGGGAAATATAAGGAGAACTGTATGGATTATTTAGACAAACACTGAATTTTTGATGTGTGTGGTGTGTGAGAGAAGGAAAGAAAAAGATTTCTTTTTTTAACCATTATTATAGAGGCAAAACCAGAAACAGTGACCTTATGTTAGAATATTTATTATTTATAACACTTCAGATGAAATGTAAAATAGTCCATGTTCCATGTGATTTTGAGCACAGGGAATGCCTTTCCTTTTCCAGTGTTTACAGGCTGTGTTAAGAGAACTTAATGTTTCTGTAGGAAACTTGATAGTTGCATCATCACCTTTCACTTAAGTATGGGAAGCAATTTAAATCGCACCACAAATACATAAGGTTAAGAAAATGCTGACCTACACTAAATCATCTTTCCCAACAGTGCATTTAGATAACAAGCATACTGAAGTCCTAAGATGAAGCTAATTATTTAATGGAAATTCTTTCTGCCGAATTTAGTTAGCTTTTGTTCAGGTTATGGAAGAGAAATAACTATCCGCTACCAAATTCTAGACAATTACTGCCTTTCTCTCTGACATTTAATTGGTGGCATTGGTGGTGGTAACCAGTTCTGCTCTGCTGGAAATGTGGTCAACCAACTTTTCCATATGGCAGCTGAGGGCATCATTTGTCTCACTGACCACCTGGAGTCATTAGAAGCTGTGTAAGACCTAACGTTGGCTTGTATTGCATGACTTTCACTGCCTTAAACCATTTAATTGTTCTCTCTTTGAGACATCCCAGAATTTTAAAAATTGGATTATTTAGTTACTTTTTAAAATATAAATTAGTCTGTGTCATTAAGGATAGTTTTTAAACAGTGTTTGCAATCAAAGTGCTCTGCCTAGTTAAAAGCAAAAAATGTGGCTACTATTTTTAAGGGCTATTATTTGCTGTGTTCATTATCTGATGACCCTTTTGAAGACTATCTGAACAAACGCCTTGCAACATGGAAAATATTTTTACTTCTTTTATTCTCTCTAGCTCTAATAATTAGCTCTTTTATCTTGTTTTAGCAGCAGACAGCCAGGGCGTTTAAGGCAGGGAACCTTACCTAGGACAATAAACAGAGCATTTGGTAGAAAACTCTGCCCTGAAACCAGTCGAGCCTGCAACAAGTTTGGATACACCAAAGGATTTGGGCTGGGCAAGACTGTTCTGTTAAGTGGGTAAGTGGGTGGAATGAGGGAGTGATGGGGACGTCCATTTCTACCACAGGTTGTAAAATCCACATGTAACTGGTGCAGGAAGGTCCCTTCAAGCCTCAGACTTGTGAAAAATGGACGGGATTTACTACCATAAATGTCACTACAGCCAGTTATTTATCAAAGCACAGTCCATTGCACACTAGAATGGTGTGTTTTCACTGGGCATTTTGGCAGAATAGCCTGGAAAAAAAAAACAACAAGCAGTTTTAGAAATTATTTAAAGAAAAAACGGAGTGATCCTAAGTATACCCTGCTTGAGTTATTAAATTATAATATCAACATTAGTCCTTCACAGGACATTATTTTATCATTAGCTTAATGTCATCAGTTAATGACGACTTTCAAGAAACATTCATGCAGCTATCATGTATGATTTGTTAGACCACACACTCATAGACAATGGATGCAATTAAAAAGCTGCCAAAGCTATCGGCTTTGCAATAAAGTGTCATCAGTATCTACCATTAATCCAGCAGCATGTTTTCTTGATAGTAGAAAGCAGTTTTAATTTTACAAATATGAGTGTTTGTTTCCTACTAACCCTAATTTTGCCCTTAGAATCAAGCTAGGAAAACTTCTGTCATAAATGATTTATTGTGCTTGCAATCTCATCCCCACCTCACCTCTCCACATTAGGCAGACTTCAATAGTACTCAAGATGTATATTTAGCATATGCCACTAAAAGGAGGAAATGAAATGGTTTGAAAGAGAGTAGGCACCTAAATGATGATACCTCTACAGCAAAATTATCATGCTGCATTTGCTTTTCACTTTGACTTCTTGAGACTGAAATTTCTTCCAGCAGAAGCTGTATCAGATTTCAGAAAATACTACCCACCTCTGCAAAACAGTGATTTAGCATTTTTTATCAATACTGTACAATTTAACCAGTCATTAAGGCATTGTTTAATCTCACCACATTTTATTATAGAGAGTTTAAGACTCACTGTGGGAAAGATATTAATTAAGCAGAGCAGTTGGTATGTGCTCTATGGGACTGATTCAGCAAATATAAGGGTTCATTTCATTGTTTAAAGAAAGGATAAATCCCAATGAACTGGTTAACATTTACTTCACTTGTAAGTAGTACATTGCAATTCTGGCAGAGTGTACCTGGAAAATCTTATATAGTAGCTACACTTCTTTTTGTCTGCTTACATTCCATATATAACAAAATGATAGCTGTAGTTAATTCCTGCCTAGCGTTTTAGAATAAAAAGGTCTTAATGCACAAGAAAGTTGTGAATTCAGTTTGAATCTGAGTTGCTTTAGAACTCTAAATCTACTGTTTGCTTTTCATTATGGATTTCTTTTGAGTATTCAAACCAGACTGAAATGACAGTGGGTATAAATTCATGACGTCTGTATGTCACTCGTGGGTTTCAGACAAAACTTTGACTGTTTCTTTCACCTGTTCTCTTTCCTGGTGCTGTCCTTTCTGCAGAAGAAATTCAGTATTTTGCACTTCTGAAAGGATGATACACTTACTAAAAGTGGGTCATTCTGACTTTTAAATCATTTACAAATGTTTTACAACATGGTGGACATCCAAGGATGAAATTAGAGATTTTGACTTCACATTCTTGCATTATTCTGTCACTGTCTTAACACAGAATCCTCAATGGCTGTTCAGCAAATAACACAAGGCTGTTTTTCCAGGTCTGCCAGTGCTCCCAGCACAAAGCTGGGATGGGACAGAGCAAGGAAGCTCACAAGGTCACAGGCCAAATTGTCAAAACTGCATTTGTCAGAAGGAATAGATTTATTTCTTTATTCCTCAAAACCTCAACCTAGAGACTTAATAAAGCACTCTGTGCTGCTTGGGGATGTACAGCTGTTGTTTTGCTGAAAGGTTATGAAGCATTCTGAGGGCATGTAGATTTATTTGCACATTGTTGCTGATGCCTCATAAAACAAAACACTGTTTTTGAAGGGGTGAGCTGAGAAACCTCTTTGTTTTACTATACTAGAGCTTATATAAGCCCTTTTCCATTAACCAGAGAGATTTTTCTGTTGTGACAGCAGCCCGAGAGACCTCCAGGGTAGCTAGTGAAGCACTGCACAGGCTGTCCAGAGAGATAGTGGTGCCCATCTCTGCAGATATCCAAGGTCAGGGGATGGGCTTTGAGCACATGATGGAGCTGCGTGTGTCCCTGTGCACTGCGGGGGGTTGGACCAGATGGCCTTTAAGGGGTCCTTCCAATTCAAACAACTATATTATTCTGCACTGCCTTTCTTATATCCCTGTTAAGACACTGTCTTGAATGTCTCCTGGCACCCTCCCTGCTACAGACACTCAAAAATATTTACAGGCTAGGCTGAGAAAGTAAAAACTTCTTCCATTCTACCTGTTCTGCTGTAAGGTTGAGTGTTAAGAGCATAACCACGTTTCAGCTTTAATGGCACTGTAGAGAAATTTGAAGAATTTAGATTAGACCATCCTTAAAATGGGCAGCTCTAAGCAAAAGTGAGGCATTCCTTCGTAGTGCTCCTCACGTCCATAATTCCCTCTTTCCATGCATGCAGAAGTTCCAGGCTATACGTCGTTATGAAGCTCTGAAAGACGAGACTAGCTGAAAGGACAAGAAACACTTCCAAATAAACTTTCTTTCTCAAAAACCTTAAATTCAGTAAATTACCTGGACTAGGAGCTGGCATGCTGTTAGAAATTTATATCTGACTGTGTAAAACTCACATCAAAAAAACATTGCACAATAGCTCATTTTTTTTGTTTGCTATAGCGTATCTAGTCTGTTTTTAATACGCTATATATTTTGATTTAGATCAGCTTAGTTTCTTGAAAAAAGTTCTGCATTTTAGCAATAACATCACAGAGTGGATTTTTATGAGTGGACTGCAAGTGGAGGAACAGCTACTCATCCAGAATAGTAATAAATGCAAATGCAGCAGAAAAACATCTCCATGAATCTTCCAGTGAGTCAGTTTTCTGAGGTGGAAACAATCTGCAGTTGGATTCTTTTTATTTATTGTTCTGGAGACTTTACAGATCTTCATCTGCAAGAGCAGGGGCCGGAAGGTGTTGGTGCTGGCTGCTGGCAGCTCTTAGTGCTTTCTTTAATGTGTGTAATGCAGCCACGGCAGTCAGAGAACAGAACTGAGTTCCTGGATGCAAAAGGGGACGTTTCAACTGAAATTTGCCAAACTGGCTTTCAGCTCTGCGATGGAAGTTGAAACACACTGTGCTGCATTAATAACGACAGTGGCAGTGTTTGCAATGGGAGCATACCTGTACATGTTCAGAGACACATTTAGGAAGGAAATTTTAATGAGCTAATCTGTAACTTAGAGTGAAGTTAAAGGGTTAGATGAGGTTTATCTGAAAATAAATCCAGTTTATGTCTCATTACAGGTACGAAGAAATGACAAATACAAACATTGAGAGTGCAGATTGTTTTCACGGGAGATTTGTTTAAGCAAATAAGGCAGATGAAGAACAGTTGGAAAGGAAATTTTCCATTCCATTCTAGGCAACTGTAAAAGTTGTATCTGTATCTCACAGTAGTGGGAAATTCAGGTGGCTACCTAACCGAGGTCAGAGGGATGGCTGAGGTCCTCATTAGCACAGAGAATTCTGCTGCAGAGGAGGAGATGAAGCATGAGGAGATGTCTTCCTGAGCAAAAGACTTTGAAGGAATTTGCTTTTTAAAAGATGTCCTGAGCTTCCTAAGCTTCTGTTTGTGATAGTACTGCCTAGTGATCCCTAACCATTAATGCTATGAACACTCCTACTTAAGGACAGCTCCAACCTCAGAAGTACCATTTGCCTGTCAGAACGCACTTGCAACCACTTTCTGAAGTGACAGTCTAATGGGACAATTCTGGGGAGAAATGGTGTAATTAATACTGGGGATGAGACTGGGGCAGCACCCTTTCCTTTCCAATCCGAGGGCATAATTTAATACACGTGGTGACTTCGTAAGTTCTTTACTCATGTGAGATGTTATCCATGTACATCAGAAGCTGTGGTTAGCAAAAACTGCTTGTGACTTTTCATACACGCGGGAAATTTAGCACCTCTCAAATCTGAGAATTTCTTTCCATCTGCCTGAAACATCATCATTTCAAACTTTTCCTACTCTTGCAAGAGTCAGCTAAATTTGGACCTCAAATATGACTCAGCATAGCTGCTTCCATTCCAGTAGAAGAGCATCATTTTACACCACGTTCATCAAATTTCCTCTGCCAAAGATGATCTGTTATAGATATTATTATCACAAAAGTTGTACCAACAAGCAAACTGCAGGGTACAATTACAGTGAGCTGCAAGTTGTTTTCTCTGTCTGACTGTTTCAGTGACATGACAGTCATTTCCTCTTACATATTTGTTTCTTTCTCCCTTCAGGGTCTGTAGACTTAAGGCACTCGCCTTTACATGATGATTTTATATATCCTTCTTTATGTTATCATGTTTATCAATTTGGCAATTAATAAAGTTCTCAATAGCAGAGAAGAGGTGAAATTCAGAAATCTTACTTGGGATCAATGAGTATTGTGTTGCAGAGGGCAACTCTTTGTAGGAACAGAACAGCTTTCCAGGGAAGAAATTTTGCATAACAAATGCTCTACAGAGATCCTCCACAAATATACGAGTCTGAAATTCAGACAAAGGGCAATGCGAGTGAAAATAAGGACGAAACAGAGCTGGTGTGCTCTGCCGTCGGTCTGGAGAAGAAGAGTGCACCACTTCCATTTCCATCACTGATTTAAGAGCTGTAGACTCGGTTTCATAAAGTTTCAGTTGGCTGCTTGAATCCTGTTAAAGGAAATAGGTTTGCCCTTTATCTTTCACTGTGTCCGCACACTTATAGATATTAATCTGGAGTAGAAGACTGATTTCTAGCTCAGAATAAATGTCAGACTGGAAATGATCTTTGTCATCCCATCCAAGTCATACAAATTCTTTGCATCATCCTTCCCCGTCCTGCAAGCCTAGAGGAAAAAAAGCACTCTGGTATCTCTGATTTGAGGTTTGGGGACATCTGGATTCAGCTTTTGACTTTACCTGAAGCATCAGCAACAAGTCCGCAAGGCAGTTATAGTCAATAGGGTGCAGGTGGGTGGTCGTAACCTAACCTTATTCTTCAAGGACTGTCATGCAGTCATGAAAGCAGTTATAGCTAAAGCAGTTATCTCAGTTCTGATCCTAAGCAGACCCCAGGTAAGTGGAGCATCCATGAGAAGAGTCACTGATGTACTAGGGCTGTCTGATGAGCAGATTACACTACAGTTACAGCACCCTGGTCTAGACAGAGGTGTCCCTACCTATAGCAGGGGATTGGAATTTAAAGGTCCTTCTTGCCCAAACCATTCTATGATTCTAACTCATCAGAACAGGCCATAAAAAGACAGACTACAGCTTGCCATGCACTGCAGATTGGAGGGACAAAAGGGTTCTGGTTTGCTTTCTGCCAAAGGAGTAAGATGTTTTATTAGTAGGCAAATGAAGTGTCCATATGTTATGGAGTAAAGGCAGGAGGAATATTGCAAGCATCCCAGGCAGCTGGATGACAACTTGCATATATTGTATAGAAAAACAGGATAAGATCTGTTAGTGCCACTGATTTGCATGAACTTCAATTCAGCCTAAGTGGTACCACAGAAGACATTTTCTGTTAATAAAAAGTGATAGACCAGATTAGTCATCCTTAAAGACATCTTGGGAAAATAGATTTTGTTTTCTGAGAAGAGAGCTATGTAGGTGATTTTGCTTCCTTTTTCTGACACACCACCTAATGAAGTAAATTATTCTCTTTAAGGATAGCTCAAGTGTAGTACTAAATATTTGTGTCACTTTATTTTTGGAATTCAGCAGAACTGGCGATTTTGTTGCAATAGGCATCAAACTTCCTCAGCTCTCGTGGACAGGACAAGTAGATAATACTGGAACAAGGATTGAATGGAGACGTCTTATTGTGCATATGCATCTTGTTGCTATGTAGTGTTATAGCCATAGCCAGTGACAGCAACAACCTCTCTGTTCTCCTGTTCCATGTTCAAGATGTAGCTGCCAAAGATGAGTTTATGCATTCAGGGGCAAATTACATACTTAATCAATCTCAGAGCTCAAGTTGGAGTGCCTTCAGAATGTAAGCGTTAACTTAAATTCTGTTTCTATCCGTCCATTTAGAGTAATATCATCTAAATAAATTTTGCTTTCCTTGTGAAAATCCCTGTAGAATGCGATAGCACTTTCAGCTCGTGTTTTTATTTAGGATTCATTTTGCAATTATTGTGCATGGTACAGCACTGCTTAAGATGCATTGCTTTCAATTACATCCACTGTCTAAAATGAAATGAATGAAACAAAAATGGCGCTATGTAACAGTAGTAGTGACAATAGTACCCAAAACCATTACCAAAACCAGTAACTATTAATGATCTATTTTCATGTTATTTATCTTGCTTCTGTTATTTATTCTGATAAGCAGACCTGTCTCTGTGAGACCAAACCCCCCTTTTCATTTTTAAGTGCAAAGTGATGGTGATTGCTTTACAGAAGGTCTTGCAAGCATCCTGAAGGCAGTGAAATGTGACATCCAGCACAGCTTCATAAAACACAGTTCACAGCTTGGGAATTTCACTTAAATATATTCCCTCATTGCCTATTCAGTGTGAGCATGAAGGATTGTCATGCCCAACACAGGTACCTGGCAGGGACACTGCTTTAAACTGAAATGTGGACAAAAGCTGAAGTTACATTCTACTCATCTCAATATTTTTTTTCAGTGTGGCCAAAATAAAGCTGCTTTTAATAAAAATAATGCTTAGCTTGCAGAAGACAGTATCTGTTTTTTACATGTAACATACAATTTCATTGAATTCAAAAGCATTTAAAGCTTTGTTTTTATATTTTTGCATAAAACGTGAAACCTTGATAATTTTTATACATATTTTGGTCTATTTTTCATAATATTGAGAGAACCAAACTACTCAGAAAGCCCTGGAATGTGCAGTACATTACTATACATCTTGTCTGTGATCTGAAAAATTCATCTGTGAACCCTTAATCACAGTTTTAATATAGATGTATGTGTCATCTCATTGATTAATTCCTTCTCACAAGCAGCCCCATGATTACAGAAATACCATCTTAGTTTTGTGCAATAGCAGTGTATATATGAATGCATCAAGAAAGAAATGCACATTTGCTGCACTATGGACCAAGGGCTGGATCTCCCTCCCTAGAGTTCATAGAGAGAAACCCGATGGCTGCCTTTCACTTACCACGAGGTCCTGATTGCACTGCACTAGAAATGAGCTACTTAAATACTTATCATCTTTTATGCAACTCAGTGCATGAAATTACGCTAAGCCAAAAGTCATCCTTCACCTTGATTGCATCCTTCTTCTACAGCTAGCCTATAATTTTCTGCTAAATACAGTGTTTCTGCAAATATATCAGATAGAAACTTAATTGTCAGAAATTAGAAATGATCGGTATAATTTCTGACTTTGGGGAAACTGATTGGGATAATGAAAGGTGTCAATCTAAATCTTGTATTTTGCAGTCCGGTGATTAAAGGAGAAATTGGTTAAAATTAATCAAAGAGAAGCTACTCCAGGAGAGAACTTTTTCCACTAGTGCTTTGGGCAATGTTAGAATGAGACTTTCTAAAACAGTTCATGCCCTGAAGGTTTTGCTGGATACATTTCAACCATCTTTAGGAAGACTCACTTCTAAGGTATGACAAAGTTTAACATTCCGTTTGTAAAGAAGGCCTATGGCTTGAAAATGAGACAAAGTACATCTGCTCCAAACTCGTGGACCTCAAACCTTACCTAAGAACAGGAGAAATGTTGGAATTTCTACCTACTCCTTAAAAAGCAACTATTTTAAAGACTGAGTTAAAAGTAACTTAAATTTAAAAGTTACATATGGAACACAGTGAGTAAACTAAGGATCATGAATAACAAAGGAATATTTTGCAGTATGTGTTAGAAAATGTATAAGCAGAACATATATTTAAAGTTGACAAAGAAAAGACTGATGTCCAAATTTTTTAACTGTAAGGTATGGAGAAATAGTAACAGATGGCCAGTTCACAAAACAGGACTTTTCCCCAAATGATTTATGCTGATTATACAGAAAAACAGTCAGCTTTGGCTGATTATACAAGTAAAACAGAGTAGGGAGAGGGCAACAGAGACTTTTGCTCTATCTTTCTAGAAGCTTTTGATTTGTTCCTACTGGACGTGACTGGAATCCTACTCTTCAGTCCTTTATCTGTTCTTTTTCGATTTCTGCTTTCTTTCCTATTTCTGGTCCTTTTTTCCCTTATTCTTTGACTATTAGAAAACACCTACCATGTAAAAGCATGAGAGCAATCATACTGAAAAGCAAATCTAGTTACTAAAGTGTTTCTTTTCTCAACCAAAAGCTTACAGGGATAGATTTTTAATATACTGAGTTATTTGTTAATTAGCAGATGTTACTGCCTTTGAGGACACCAGGTGGTACAATCAAAACTCCCAGTCTTTGCAAACTTTTTGCACAGAGCTTTGAAAATATATTCCTACAGTGGCAAATGGATCAAAATATGTAAATATGTAGAAACAGAAAAGCTACAAGAGGGTTCAATTGTTTCACCAAAGAGATGGATGGGAATTGCAAATGCATGAACAATGGCCTTTGGGGAAGACTACAGTATGACAGAGGACTGCATGCAAATATGCAGGCAAAATGCACTTTTCTGCAAGTGAGGGGAAAAGTAAAGACATTTTCTGGGTGCAGTCAGTTATATCTACAAAAGCTGCAGGGCAGATTTTTTTTATATTGCGCTTGTTTTCCAAAATTAAATCTACATTTTAAATCCTAACTCATCCCATCTTAGTAATTAGTTCCAACATCTATTTGTGTCCATCAGTGCCACTGTAGTATTGGTACATTAAAACATTTGTGGCAAGGGAAAATTAAAAATGTAAATGCCTCAAGTTTCATAGCAGTTGCTGTTGTGGAAATTTGGGAACACTGTTGACAAGGCAAAAAGTTTCCACTGAAATAATTTCCTTGCTGTCACACTTCTTCTGCAGCTTTGCTGTGGAGGTTACTTAATATGATAAATGCTTACAGGTAGGCTGGAGTTTCAGTACACCAACAGCGGATGAATCAAACACTATTTCCAGGCTCTTTTCCCTTTGTGCTGAGAGAGACTGGCCAAACGTGCACACAGAGCTGCTCAAAGCTCAGTCCGTGTCTTGCCTCCACTGCCATGGGAAGTGAAGAAAGAAAGAAGAGCCAGCTGACTTCTTATTGTCTCACACAACCCTTTCTTTTATTGCACTTGCTTTCTTCATTGCTGCTATGAGAAAAGAAGGGATTGAATTCATCCTTGCAATAAATCCACTGATGTGAGTTCGCATTAGAAAGCTTCATTCTTTTCAAAGGCAAAATAATCACAAGTGGTGAGGAGGGGTTTGTGTCACATTAAGGCTTTCTGAAAGAGCCAGAATTCTCATACTTTATTAATGAGGATTTTCTTTTGACAGATGTGCTTTGTATCCCAGTAGCCGCAAGTGGTTTCTGTGTTACAAGGACTTTTATGGGAGATAACTGGGTTACTCACAGCTAAACAGTAATTTTCAAGGAAGAGTTGATAAGATAGCCACAATGCGTGAGTTAATGAGGAGTTTTTGTTGAGCAGCTTCCTGTTGGTTGTGAACCCTTTCAGGTGAGGGAACATGTTTTAGGGCACCAGACTGGGATGTGAGAGCCTCACGCTTTCTCCCTTGTGTCACTTCGTCGGCTGCTCTAGATGAGCTTGTCACCTTCCTGTGAACATAGAATCATAGAATCATAGAATCACAGAATGGCCTGGGTTAAAAAGGACCACAGTGCTCATCCAGTTCCAACCCCGTGATAGATGCAGGGTGGCCAACCAGCAGCCCAGGCTGCCCAGAGCCACATCCAGCCTGGCCTCGGATACCTCCAGGGATGGGGCATCCACAGCCTCCTTGGGCAACCTGTGCCAGTGCCTCACCACCCTCTGTGTGAAAAACTTCCTCCTAATATCTAACCTAAACCTCCCCTATCTCATTTTAAAACTATTCCCCCTTGTACTACTAGACACCTTTGCAAAAAGTCATGATCCTGCAAGCTTTTCCCTACAGTACAATCAGCACCTAGAAAGTGTGTGGTGAGGAATGCTAAGATGCAGTACAGCATAGAAGTATTCCTTTTCATTGAAATTATAAGATTAACTATTTCTGTGTTTGGTGTTTTTTTTTTGTTTGTTTTTTAAAGCAAATAGTAACCAGTGTTTATCCCTTCTACAGCTTATTTTCCTCTTCTCAATTAAGCAGGACCAATCGCCACTGTGGTAACTACATCATAGTAAGTGAGCAAACACAATTAACCAAAGGCAATATTTTTCTTGTCCAAAGTACCACTGGCTTTTGACTAGTGAGGACTTGCTTTCGTATTTTGAAAACATAGCCAATGGGTAGCATTCAAAGTTCCTTGCAAAGAAACTACCCTTTCCCATTCACATACCTATTGGTACTTTGTGATCTATATGCAACATATTCATTTGCATACTACTGAATTCCTGCATATTACACTACTACACTGTTCAATTTCCTATTACTGAATCACATCATCACAGAGCTGTGAGGGTTAGAAGGGACCTTTGGAGGTCATCTTGTCCAAACATCGTGCTAAAGCAGGTTCCTTAGGGTATATATTGCTGAATCCTTTTGTACACTGAGGATCCTGAGCCACTGACTCACTGAACAGATATTGAAAAAATTATAAATCAGATTGTTTTCCACCTAATCAAAGATGTAAGAACTCATTTTGCCCAGTAGCTCTTCTGAGGACTAATGAAATCAACATGAAAATTGGCAAAAAGTGTTGCTGACTAGCAATAACATACTTTTCATTGAGTTTCCTAATTCAATGAGGAATGTGCTTAATTATGTGATCCCAGTGGTAATATCTGACATAATCAGGTTTCTATTTGGTTCTCTCTTTATCCTGCCATCCTCATGTAATTTCTAATCTTGCTACAATAATTGCTAAACTGCTCTCCGACAGTTAATGCGTAAGTAGGGATAGGAAGAAGGCTAGAACAACGTAAATATTTACAGTGCCACCATAATTAGTCTCATCTATTGAAAAAAAAAAACTTTCTTGTGAGTCACGTAACGAATCCTTCTAAGCCCTGAAAACATGAAAAATAAAGAGAAAAAGTGAAGAAATGTGGTATCGTGGCAGGGGAAGGAACCTCTAAGGGTGGTTTTTTTTTTGTTTGTTTTGTTTTTTTAATGTTTGCTGTGTTTTATTTTGTGTTTTGTGTTTGTTTTTTTTTTCTGTAAATGAGCAATTATCTCTCAATAAATTGTAGCACAATGCTTGTCAATACCATGTAAAAATTAAACCCTTGAGATTACTTGTGTTCAAATTAATTTAGAAAGGATTACAAAACAGAAAATGATATTTCAGAACTGGCTTAAAATTGTGAAAGAAATCATGGCTGTTGGCCATGCAAATTATCTGCATGTTGGATTTTGTGTGCCAGCAAGCTGTTCTGCACCCTGGAAAATCAGAAGACTCATAATCTTCTGGAATTTAAGACTTCCTATTTCAACAGTTTTGGTGAATAGGAAATGGATATACATCTGGGTATACTGGGTACAACTGCATGTACCTACCATATGTGTGAAAAGTCTTATTTTTGGCAGTAATACAAAAATACAAAAACAGCTTTTCCTAAGAGCAATCTTAATCTTGTAAATGAAAGAATCAATGTTTATTCTTTGATAAACATAGAGAATTTCAGTGCTGACCCACCTAGAAAGCAACTGTTGTGGATATTAGGGACAGAAGAGCTCCAGATGGGATATTTGCTGTGTATAAACATTTTCTTGGAGGATAATGGACACTGATGATGACAGCAGACAATAGATAGAAGTAAAAAAAGAAAAGAAAATCACCATATACTTGCAGTGTGCTTTTTACCTGTTCAAATGCAAGTCTGAAGCTTAGGGTATTAAAAAATCCCAGAAATATATTAAGTAAAAATTTAGACAAATTATTTGTTTATACAGACATTTTTTCATTATGAAAATCAAGAATGCTTTGTAAACATCACCACTCTGATTTCAAATCCCCTTTGGCTTTAATACTGTATAATTCTTGCTATATATTTCATTTTTTGTACGTCTTTTGCTCTGAAGCACGCATGTCTGTGATGGGATTCATCACAGATGATGACAGATGATTCCCTCTTCAAATCTTGGATATTTTATTGAAACTTCTGTGAAGAATAGGGAGCTAGAGAACTGTCTTATCCTTGAAAATTCATCTCCAAGAATATATTATTTGAAAAACTTCTGTATTCTCCATAATGTCAAAAAGTAGCCAAGGGAAATAAAGAATGAATACGAAAATACAAGGATGAAGGTGGAACAGAAGCGATAAGCAAGCAACATTTTTTTTTTAGTCTCACAGTTTTAGATGTGTTGAACTTGTCAGTGCAGAAATGATTGTTTAATTTGTATTAAAACCAAGTATCAGACCTTTTCACGGGAGAAATTCCATAATTTTCAAAAGAAATAGTCTGCAGAATAGGAAATAAAGTGCAGGAAATCTTTCAAGAAGAGTTGAAGACTTAATCCGTGAAAATAACGTTTATGATAGACTTATGCTTACTCTGGGTTGGTAACAGCTGAGATCTTAATTAGTCATGTTGATCAGTGCTGCTTAATTGTATTCTCAGGGTCCTTCATCTTTTGAACTTCCCCACTGCCTCTCGTCTAATGCATCAGTTACTTAGGAGCTCTGACTGTGGCTCTGATTGGCTTTGAAAAGTGAAGGCACCCTACAAACCCCAGGAGAGCTGACGTGAGGAATAACCATCCTAGAACTGGAGAAAAATGATCATCTTCCCACTGAATGTAGGAGGCACTGGCATTCTGAGCTGTGTGCCATTTAATACACCAAATACTGTTTGGATAATTCATAATAGATAATAATTTGTGAAAAAATATGAGTGTCTTTTCATTTGCACAGTCTGCAGACTGGTGCCTCTCAAATCCATCAAGCTTCCTTTCTTTCCCACTTCTGTACTTAATATCAAAGAGATATAATGGAATTAGTTTCTGAATCTTAAAAGCGTGTGAGAAACACTTCATTGTACTAAGCTTTGCACAGTCAGTGTGCAGAAAAATGTGATTCTGTCCATTGCTATTCCATCTCTCCACTCAAGGCTTACATCTGCTATGCATTAAGGTTTTGAAGATGAGACTTTTGGTGACAACAGATACTGTACTTTTAGTACACACATGTAAGCCTTGAAACTCAGTGGTTGCATATAACAATAGTTGGAAGTAAGTTTCTCATTCCTATGATTTCTCTCCCAGCATGAATGGCAACCATTAAATCTATTACACTAATATTGCCTGAGAGAACTGGCTTCAGACTGAATATATTTCATCCTTCCTGATATCATAAGGGGGAAAAAAGGGTTTCTCAAGTAGTTCATCTTTTCTGAGATTATTTATTTTTCATTGACTGACTTCAGTTGACCTTACTGATGAGTGGAAGAACACTATGTGTCCTTGTAGAAGTCCTACATTTCAGAGATTTAAGTCCTGCATTTCATAGCAATTCCCACTTGAACAGAGATCATACTTCTGAGGCTTGAGAGCTCTCCAGCTGATAGCACACCTAGAAAGAACACCACGCCAACCTCTGGAGGCCAGGTTGGTTTCCTTTTTGTTTGTTTTAAACCTCCCTTTGTTTGTCTTCTGTCCTTAACAGAGTAAAGTCAGAAATGGAAAGGTAAATAAAATCAAGTATGGGAATATTGTCATAGTGGGTATGTTTAAAAGTCTGCTTATCACATGGCTGAAGCCAAATAGTCTCTTGCATGCAGGGGAATGTACTCAAATAACAGCTGTTTGGTTTTGTGTGTGTGTGTGTGTGTGACATCCACTCATGTTGAGAAAATAGGATTACGTTTTAGAGAGTCTTCTTTAAGATAGAGGATGTGAACAGTTTAGAAAATGATCAGTAAATCAAAGATCCAGCTTTCTATCCACTACTTTTACTGCAGGGAAAAACAGACACATACTGCTGATGCCACAGAGCATAAAACAACATATACAGCTCAGACAGGATGGGGAAGGAATACATTTTAATTCACCGCTAGTTGGGGAGGGGTCAGATGTCTATTCCAATATCAATTATTTTTTTTAAATGGACCCTTCAGAGGATGATTCTCATATATATACATACCTGTCATTTACCTGTTAATACAGTATTTCAGCCAAGTCACTTTCCACTCCACAGACAGATGAACAGGACATTTTATATGTCTTATGAGGATTTTCGCCTCTACGTTGCCTTGATCAGTGACCATAAATACTGCTTTTTCAGCACTATTTCAAAGATAAAAAATATACTGTACTTATGGGAAGCATTTACATAAACTCTTTAAAATTCAACATCTGAACAGTAACGCACTGCCGATGAAGGAGTACCACGGGTCACTTGATTCTCCATAACTTAATGCCATGTGAGAAAGCAATCTGAAGCATGAAACAGCTGCGGGCAGCGGCAACCCGCCTCGTGACGCCGCCTCAGCCCAGACGCCGCGCACGAGGCGGCGCTTCTTGCCGCCCAGCGCGCGGGGCCCCAGCGGTCGCCCGTGGCCGCCGCCTGAGGGCCGCTACCTCAGCGCTCGCCCCGCAGGCGGCGCTCGTCAGCGCCCGATAGCGCTGTCTTTCACAAGACAGCAAGCTGCATCAAGCTGGTAGCAGAAATACTGATGAAGAATACTGAGCTGCAGTATTTCTGTGTTTAAGTCCGGTTGTGGCAAGCTCACGAGGAAATCGGTAGATGCTGAAAGGATTTGCCAGTCAGTAGAAGCCTGTAGTTAGTTACACCAGACATACGTTTTCCTCAGAAATTTTATGCAATCTTTATTTATACATACTTATACTTTATTTATACATCCGTGTGAATGACATAAAATGGCGTGTAATAGACATATTCCAATCACTTCTTCATCACATCATTCGTTCTAAAGCTGCTTGACGTTCTCCAGGTTGTGCCTTATGGAAGCAGCTGGTGTGAAGTGGAAACAAGCTGGAAGTGGATGAGGAGCAGCTCAGCTTCCTTGCTCAAAGCTCCTTCTTCCCTGAGGGCTGGCAGTTGAGCCTCTTCTTGAGGACCTTCATGTACTTTTCCATTAAGAATAGCTGGGCCTCCATCTGCCGGAGACTGTCGTGATAATTTAGGTTGTCCCATTGCAAGCAGTCAGTTCCTGTGAGAGCTGAGTCCATTTGTCCCGTTCCCTGAAAGTGAACACAGCATGAGCAGAGAGAAAGGGAAGCAGGCTTGTTTGGCAGAAAATTATCCTGCAGGGCTCGGCTTCCTCTGGAGGTTGGCCAGCCTCGCAGGACTGCTCAGTGCAGCACATGGGGCTCACACCACCTCCAACCACGCGTTGCACAGGGGGCTCCCAGAGGGTGGGTGCCACACCTGCGAATGAGCCTTTGGGGAAGGTGATGGACTTTCTTTCACCCCACCAGCAGCCCCCTTCCTGTGCGATGCACCTCAATCACTCACCTGTTCCCAACATCTTCTTGCTTTTCCCCAGAGGTTGCGGGCAATCTTCAGCAGGCAGAGAAAGCAGACATCTGTTAGGGCACGAGTAAGGAGCCAGGTTTTTCCCACTTGGTCCAGGTAGTCCCAAAGGAGGCCCAGAGGGTAGGGCAAACTGAGGGCCTTCAGCTTGGTGCCCAAGGGCTGCTGCTTCGGGCCCTGCATTACACCAGCCCTGCTGAGCCCATATTGGAGCCATTTGGGGCAGAAAGAAGGGCCTAGCCAGCAGGGCCCATTCGAAGGCTGTTCCGCAGCAGTAAGAGGCTGGTTCTTCTCGGGAAAGACCACCTTTCTGACCGTTTCCCAGATCTGAGTCGGGTAAACTGAAAGTTCCGACCAGAAGGGCCCCTTGGAGGCCTTCTGCTCCGTGCCCAGGGGCTGCTGCTTCGGGCCCTCTGTAACGATGATTCTACCAACCCTGGATTAGCCCCATCCGTGGCAGGGCCAAAGGCCAAGCCAACAAGGCCAGCTGGAGGTCTGGCACTGGGTGTCAACGGGCAGCTGCTCCTCAGGAGGGAAAAAAAAAAAGCTGTGGAACACACAGGGCTTTGCCCCATTCCCAGAAGGCCGTACACCCACAGAAACCAACTTCTCTGTTTTCTCTTATACTGGAGAATCAGAACAGTGCATTGAGCCTTGTGGCCTAATCTTATTTCCATGCACAATCTGCAGGTAAGAACATTTCATGGGCTATGAGACACAAACTGTAACTTTGCACAAGCAGCTCCATAGGGGCATATTCCCTGAGGCTCCTGGCACCTGACTAGAAAAGAAATGAAGAGTTTAGGGTGATTTCATGGTGTCACATGGATTTAGGTGACAACTCTGGAGCACTCTGTACCATGTGTTCAGAATGCGCTTTCTAAACTGTGACATGAGCACTACTGCTGCACCAGGAGCTACCAGAAGGAACAAGGCAGTACACACTGAGCTGACAACGCTACCTGGTCACTGCAGAGTTGGCATCACCTTTTGTTGAGCATTTTCACCTTGCAGAGCAGGTGAGCATTGGGCAGATCCACCACCTGGAACTGCACAGGGCAGGGATGGGCCAGCGGAGCAAACTGGAGCTTCCCGAAGAGAGCACAAGCAGTGAAGTGTCAAACACCCACTCACAGCCACAACAGCCAGTGCAACACCCAGATCTTCACATGCACAGACTGCCATTATTTTCCCAAAATAATCTTCCCCAAACCAGAACAAAGTCCCACCTGTGCTGCTGTGAGGAATGGGCATCTGCAGGAAGTGCCAAGAGGGAGAAGGGAATGTCTGTATTGCTCCCACCCAGAAAAGAATCTGAACTTGATTATAGTTACCACATGCACGGTGTAGGAGTCAGATACTCACCGAGCAGTATAATACGAGAAAAGCTGTGCTTCCTAAGGCAGAAAATATGTTTTTTTATTAATTCAGAAGAGAATTGCTAGCCACAATTCAGAGCCACACACCAAAGTGCATGACATGAGGAAAGTAACCCCACAAGCAAAGAACAGCTGAGACCCCTCTGTCCCCACTGCTTCACTTTATCCAAAATCCCTCTGGTCACCTCTGCACCAGGAGGCTTTACCCACATGAGCACTCCTGAGCTGCTGGGGATGAAGCTGCCCTGCACAAGCCATTGAAGGAGGAAGCCTTATTGAAGAAACACTTGTGACTGCCTTCACCTGTTAACCATATGTTCTTTTTTTCCATGGTTCCTGTACTCTTATTACTATCAACTTTCATTTCTTCCCATTTCATATGCACATGATGTTTCTGTAGAGCTGCCTTCTACTGTCACCATCAAGAGACCAACTTTAGAAGCTGGTTCTACTGACATTTAATACGTAATGCCTCAGCTGAAACAATAACCTAAAGCTGCTGATACCTTCTAGGAACTGAAACATACAACCACAGCCTGGGATAGCAGCAGTTCTTCGCAACAGCCAAGTATCTCCCACAAAGACTGGAGCTGCACTGGATGTGGTGAACAAACTCTTGCTTTAATGGTGGCAGAGAATACAGCACAATGCTGTGGATGCATGAGGTATATCCATGCATCCCCCTGGGGCTTTGCAAGCCCCCTGGTGTGTTCATGAGCCCTGACAAAGCTGAGAACAGCATGGTACTTTGTATTTTTCACTGACAGCCCCAGCTCAACAAGGAACACTTAACTAAGAGAGAATATAAGAAGCTTTAAATACACAAAGTAGAAATGATAATGCTAAGGTAATAATAGCATAATTTGTAAGGCAAATATAGCTGTGCCCAATAGCCTATATGAATTAGTTACATATCCTGATTTCAGATGGGGTTTTGAATAATGAAATACAACAGCACATAGTTTAGAATTATGGTGTTCAGTGTTGGATCCCAGGAACTCCCGAAGCTCTAACTTAAGGCCATGGAAATTAAAGAAGTCCCAGAAGATTTCACAGGATTATTCCTTCAGTAATTACTATTACATAAAAGAGAAATGTAGAAGAGAGAGACTGTGAATATATCTTTATCTTAATCCTTCTTTTCTACTTCAATCTCAGAGCATAATTATTTAGAGACATGAGGCCAAAGCTCATAGGTCTTGTTATTCACTTTATCTGAAGTATTTGGCCTTATTGTTTCTTATGATCACTCACATACCCATTCCCCATATCTACTTCATGAGTACAAAACTCAGAAAAAATAACTAAAATTAGTGAGGTTTATGACTGCTAAGAATTCTGTGCAGTGGATCCATATATCACGTTGTCTTCAAACTGTGATAAAGGAAGAAAGAAGCCTTCTACATCTCCAAACAGTAATTCATCAGCTTTAACACTGACAGAGACATTTTTGGATGAGAAGATTTTGAGAAATAAAAAGTTAAAATTCATCTGAAAATGGTGGTCAGCAATGTACTGTGATTCTACTGTTCCACTTATCTACAAGAGAGTTGGAAAAGGCACCAGCTGCATATTGCTCCTTGAGTTCCAGCTTGCGCAAATTGAACTGTGATTAGAAAGAGAAAGGAGAAAAAAGAAGAAAAGAGGAACAGCACTTTCAGTGGCAAAGTGATGCTCCAGCACTGCAAAAACATGTAGCTGGCATTACGATCATGCCAACTTTGGCCATCTAGTGGCATCTTTTTCATTATGAAAAACAACAAATAAACAATTATTATCAATCTCTAGTTTGAAGAGAGTTATCCCCCAGAAGCCACAATGTACATCAAGCACAACTCAAGAAACCTGCTTGGAGCTACAGGATTTTTGCCTTTTTATTGAAGCTGTGGCATGGAAAATATACGTAGAATCATAAAAATCAGAGAATGACTTGGGTTGGAAGGGACCTTAAAGATCTGAACTGCAGATGGGGCCTCATGAGGGCAGACCAGAGGGGGACAATCCCTCCTTCACCCTGCTGACATGCCTCTGTTGGTGCAGCCAGGATGCAGTTGGCCTTCCATGCTGTAAGTGCACACTGCTGGCTCACATGAGCTTTTCATCCACCAGAAACCCCATGTCCTTCTTGGCAGAGCAGCTCTCAGTGAGTTCTCCCAGTCTGTCACGTATCTGGGATTGCCCCGAACCTCATTTGTTCACACGGTCACACTTTTCAAGCCTGTCCAGGACCCCTCTGGATGGCATCCCTTCCTTCTGTTGTATCAGCTGCACTGCTTGTAACGTTTGGGTGCTCTGCACCTTGGTGCCTTACAGAGCAAACAGGCAGTGCCCAAGGAGGCTGTGGATGCCCCATCCCTGCAGGCATTCGAGGCCAGGCTGGATGTGGCTCTGGGCAGCCTGGGCTGCTGGTTGGCGACCCTGCACACAGCAGGGGGGCTGAAACTAAATAGTCTTTGCGGTCCTTTTTAATCCAGGCCATTCTATGGTTCCATGCTCCTGGGGTAGGTCAGCATGGATGCCGTCAACAAGTACAAGGGATGGCTCAGAGCAGGGCCGGGGTTGACTTTGGGAAGGGCACAACCGCAAGGCTGCCGCTCCAGGCTAAGGAAACAGAACAGGTTTACACGGAAAGGGTGCAACCGCTGGCTGGTAGCCGGGCGGCAACACGCCGCCCTGGGCCTGAGGGCCGGGAAACGTGCTCCAGAAGGCGGGGCGATCCGGAACTGCCGTTCTGGAGGCGCGGGGCGCGGCGGAGCCCGGCGGGACGGACCGACCGGGGGGGGGGGAGGGTGGGGCTGCGCCGCGCTTCCTGCGCCGCGGCGGCGGGTCGTACCGCGGTCGGTGGGCTGTGGGTTGCGGGGCTGGGATCGGTGCCGCCCGCGCCGCCATGCAGCCCTTCACAGTGAACATCAAGCTGTCGGCGCGCACGCTGACCGGCGCCCTGAGTGCGGCCAACCGGGGGGCGGCGGATTGGTGAGAGTGGCCGGGCCCGGGGGTGGGGATGCTACAGAGCCCCGCTCTGTAGGGTGGTCGCTGATGGAATGCTCATCCGTCCTGGCGGTACAAAACACCCGCCTCTGTGTTGGTGTTAGGGGAAAAGGCTGTTTACGAGGGTGGATAGTGATAGGACAAGGGGGAATGGTTTTACACTGAGACAGGGGAGGTTTAGGTTGGATATTAGGAGGAAGTTTTTCACACAGAGGGTGGTGAGGCACTGGAACAGGTTGCCCAAGGAGGCTGTGGATGCCCCATCCCTGCAGGCATTCAAGGCCAGGCTGGATGTGGCTCTGGGCAGCCTGGTCTGCTGGTTGGTGACCTGCACATAGCAGGGGGGCTGAAACTAAATGGTCACTATGATCCTTTTCAACCCAGGCCATTCTACAATTCTATGCTTCTGTGATATGAAGTGCTGCTTGCTCTATTTGTTGCCGGTTTGGTGATGAGATGTGCTTTCCTAGGGGCTGGCAGGGTCTGATTGCATATGGATGCCATTCCCTCGTGCTGGTGGTGGATGCCAATACTGCCCAGACATTGCAGGTTCTGGAAAGGCACAAAGCAAATGTTGTCAAGGTGAGATGCACACAGTTTAAGGTGTATCAGTTGTCTCCAATGTACATATGGTGTACATACCTATACAGACACATATGTTTAATCACTTCAAATAACTGACATTATTTTGCATATATGTTCACATAACCGAAATCAAGTATTATAAGCAGTTGAAATTGTTGTCAAACCACGCATACTCAGATTGGGTCTGTGGCTGATGGTAGACTTTTAGATCTATAAAATCATATTTGACTCTTAGTAAGGAGAGGTTATTTCTCATTTATTGCAGATAAAAGATGTGCTGTTGGTAGCAATCACATAACATGCAACACTCAGTTAACCAGAGCCTATCGTGCCTTTTGGCAGCTGGTTTGGGCAAGCATCCCCTTAGCCTCAATTGTTTCCAGGCTAGCCTTGAAAATGAATAAGACATCTACTGTAACATAGATAATTTTAGGCTTCTCGCTGCAAGAAAGACATTGAGGCTCTGGAGTGTGTCCAGAGAATGGCAGTGAAGCTGTGAAGGATCTGGAGGAGCGGCTGAGGGAACTGGGATGGTTTAGTCTGGAGAAAAGAGGAGGCTCAGGGGAGAACTTATTGCTCTCTACATCTCCCTGAAAGGAGGTTGTGATGAGGTGGGGTTGGCCTCTGTTCTCAGGTAACAGCAAAAGGATGAGAGGGGACAGCCTCAGGTTATGCCAGGGGAGGATCAGGTTGTGAATTGGGAACAATTTCTTCTCAGAGTGATGAGACACTGGCATAGGTTGCCTAGGGAGGTTGGAGAGACCCCATTCCTGGAAATGTTCAACAGCTGTGGAGATGTGACATTGAGGGACGTGATTTGTTGGTGTGGTTAATGGTTGGACTTTATGGTCCTTTATGTTCTTAGTGGTTTTTTTCTAACTTTAATGATTCTACAGTTCTGATTGTGTAAAAAATACAGAAAATGCAATGGCATGGAGATGGCAGCTTTAATGATGTCTGTATATTAACATTTCCACTGAGCTCGGATAAATTGTAGCAAAATATATTTTGACTCAGGTAATGATAGCATTTTAGTGGACTTCAGTTATGTTCAGATTTGAGAAGTAACTATTTCAGTAGGAAACCAGATTAAGTAGTCCAAGTAGTCCAACACATCTACAAGATGCGTTTTTCACATCCACTCTTTGGTTTTCATGATCAGAAATAGTCTGTAAGAAATTGACTTATTTGTGAAGAGAAAGATTGAGGAGAAATTCTTTTCCACTTTAAATCGAGACTATTTGAGAGCTGTGATCATTGGTATGCCTTTATATGCCTATAAAATATTCTTCAATTCCTGTTTCTATTTATTTTTTTTAAGAGTTTAACTGCTAAAAGCTTATAGAGACTGGAGGAGTTATATAAGAGATCTGCTGTGTTTGTCTGACCGCTCAAATCATTGGAGCAGAGGTTCACATCAGCAAACAGTTTTCTTCCTTAAATCACCATACTTCAGTTTTGAAAAATTTCAAAACTCACCACTGTACTTAAAAAAGAAGCAGTTGTTGCATAAACTTTCTGCAGTCTGTTTAGGTAGTAATCTTTTAAGTCTTCCTTAAGATGTTACAGCTGCATCTGGAATAGGCAATGATTGCATTGAAAAATATCCCATGTCATTTCTCAGGGTGGTAATTCTGTGTTTGTGGGAGACTGATAAATTTGTACAGAGTGGATTATATATATATATATATATAAAATTTTTTTCCCAGCTTTGCAAAGAGTACTTGAAGTAGTGCTTTTACAAAAGAAAGTGTAATTACAGGAAGGATTTTTTTTGATCCATCACAATAAAAGAGGATTGAAATCTCCCTTGGTGTTTCTTTCTCCATGTTAATGAACAGGGCTGATAAGGCATCCTGGTCAGACCTCTGACAGGGGTAACACAGGGCCCTGGGTGCAGTTATAAATCTAACTCTTGTTGCAATTAGTGATGCCCAGGGGCAACTGTATTATCACCATTTCAGTACCTGCAGAAAGAGTTGTGTTTGGCCTAACCCTTTCTCCATCAGCTGTGGGGACAAAATACAACAAGGTATCTGCAACATCAGTTTTGTAGCAGATGAATTCATATTAGCATAGTATTAAGGTTTATTTACTCCTTTAGCATCTTTGTTCTCTGTCAGCAGCAAGTAGCAAAACAATTCTGGATTGAATACTTAGGGAAGGAGTCAGTATTATCTCCTTGTGTTATCTCAGTGTTATCTCTGCAGACTTGTAGACAGAATGTTTCATATGTTAAGATACCTAATTTATGTGTGTATTGCCATCTTCCTGCAAGCCAGTGTAGCTTGCAATCCCAAACCAGAAACTGGTGTATGAAAATCATAGTGGTGGCATGCTCAATGGCACAGAGATAGCAGATGCAATAATGGATGTTATCAAGTATTGCTGTGCTTTTTTGGTGAGTTAATTAATGTTTGTTCGTCAGTCTGAAAAATATTAAGTTGGATTTCTCTGTCGTATGTGTTTTTCTCATTTGACCACTTTTCATCTCTATCTTCAGGTTAAATGGGCTAAAGAAAATTACCATCACAATATTGGCTCTCCATATTCTTTACGTTTAGCTTCTGCTGATGTTACTGGTAAAATAATTGTATGGGATGTGGCTACAGGAACAGCTCGTTGTGAAATACAAGAACATGCAAAACCAATACAAGGTAATGGTAATGCATGATGTTTGATTGAAAGTTGCTTTACAGAGTAGCATGGACAAGTCCATATCCTAGGCTCAGTTCAGCCAGTGAATTTCAATCTGAAACATCAGTCTATGTTTAGGTTGTACAGAACCACATCAGTTGTGATGAAAAGAACCATGCACCATCTCAGATTGACAGTGTGGTGGTGTTAGTATTGGACCTGGAAAGAAATGTTTTCTTCAGACAATCTTTAGCAGGATTCTTGAGTTCAGGTCTCAAAAGAAACTAAATGTAATGCACAATCAGATATACAAATACAGTTCCTAAATGCTATAATGAAGAAGCATGATTGCCTGTCATCACAACTCGGCATCATTTAAACACTCAAGATAAATGGGCCAAAAAACCCTGATTTCTAGGTTAGCAACCTCAGATAGAAGAACAGAGGTGGCTATACTGAGAAAAGTGTACTGGAATGGTTAAGGTCGTTTTGATCTGGAGATGAGTCAGGTTCCCCAGCCCCATAAGTACAGCTTTACCTTAGGACTTATGTAAGTTCTCTATACTGTTAGTAATCTTAATGCACTTAACAAAAATAGGAGGGTATGACCAATAAACCCACAAAGAAGTATGCTTTCAGAAGACTTCTGTACATCTTGTTACTGACAAGTTGCCATTCACAATGTATTACAGAAAAAGAATTGTTTTAAAATAGAACAGAGTTTTTCTGAAAATTAATTTTGGTGTTTACTGGTCCTTCTTTCTTTTGACAGACATGCAGTGGTTGTGGAATCAAGATGCTTCTAGAGATTTACTGCTTGCAGTTCACCCACCTAACTATATTGTGCTGTGGAATGCAGACACGGGCACCAAACTTTGGAAGAAAAGTTATGCAGAAAATATTCTGTCTTTTTCATTTGACCCGTTTGATCCATCCCACTTAGCACGTAAGTTTGTATGTATAAAATAATAAGAAAAGACAGATGTAATTTTAGTTGATTGGAGCTAGCAAAAAAAAAACAACCAAAATATCTGTATGATTGTGTCAAGAATTGCGGATACCAGTGTTATACTATATAGTATCATTAGTTCAAACTGGGGAGGGGCTATAAGGGAGAGGAAGAAAGACATGCTCTAAGTAACATAGGAAGGAAGTTGGCAGGTGTGACCAGGAAAAATGTGAGACCAAAATGTCAAAGTAGAGATATTGAGATTAAAGTAATGGAATAGATGGGATTATGTTACTAATGCCAGGAAGGAATCTCTAAACAAAGACAGGGGAGTCTTTGGCCTCTATGAGATTGTCTAAAATAAATCGTAATTGGGAGAGGGGAGGGCAAAAGTGCTTGTGAACAGAAAATACAAATTAGAGATTTGAAAATAAACCTTTGTGATTTCAAAAAGAAGTTGGAATGCACCTTGGAGAGGGAGGTGCATAGAGAGCTGAGGAAACCAGACACAGAGAACCCTGTTGAACTGATCTAAAAGGCTATAAACTAATAGGATGAGATAGCTGAGAGAGGATTCAGTGAGCTAAGAACAGAACTAAATGGTATCTTCAACAGAAGTTTTTGTTAGAGGAGGAATGTGAGTATCAGTTTCAGAAACAATTGAAATGATAAGGGGGGATGTAGCGTGTGCTAATTCAGGTTTTAGTGGAAAGAAACTAAGATAAATAAGAGTCACTATTTTTTAGCCTATCTTCATCACTCCTGGTATGTTAAGAGACAAACTGCAGATTCCAGGCTTTGTAGCTGTGATTTCCTTTTTTATATCTGTTGTATCATTCAACCATAGGAAAAGAGCTTTGGGGTATAAACATGCAGTAGAATCGTAGCTACATATTTGCAGTTTAGCTGAATCTTTATCCTGCCACACAAATAGTATGTGTTAATGTACTGAACAAATATGGAGTGATAAACAAGAAATTTCTACCATTAATCCGCGCAGTGTTGTGTTTTTTAGTACTGACTTAATTCTGAAATTAATTGCTTTTTATGCGTTTTCATTAATGATAGTGGGCTATCTTTTGCTCTTTCAGTAGAAGGTGCCTGTTGTCTAGAATTACGAGTTTTCTGTGTTAATTCATTAATTAGGCTGTTACCATTTATCTCCACCAAAATTTTATTGAAGTAAAATGCCAAAACAGAATTGCAGATTGCATTTTGTAATAATTGTTTTTCCCCATACAGTGCTTACCAGTGAAGGGATAGTGTTCATCTCTGACTTCTCTCCTTCCAAAGCTCCTGCCAGCTCAGGGAAGAAGGTTTACATCTCCAGTCCCCATTCCAGTCCTTCTCATAGGCTGGCTGCTACTACAGGGGCCAAGAAGGCCCTTGATAAAGTAAAAATCTTAATCAGTAATGAAAAACCAAGGTAGGTTTCTTTGTGGATACATTTTTTTTTTAATGCCTATGTGTTCTGTAAGTAGTATTAGATCACTGTTAGACTGAATATAATTTAATTCTAATTAAATCTAATTAAATATTTAAAAAAAATACATGTATTGTGGGGTATGTAGACTGGCCATAATTTCTATTGTTTGTCTTCATGGCACTGAAAGTAAGATGCATCTGTGAGGAATGTCTCTGGCTTCTTTTAATTCAAGCTCATTCAGCTTTGTTTTTTTAATTGAGATTCAGTTGATGCCCCCTTTCAAAAAATGGTCCCTCATTTTAGTTACAGCTTTGTTTTTAATGTAATATTCTTATATAATATCTGCACTGTGTGAATTTTTTATGTATTTTTTTAGTCACGTCTATTTATAATATAAACAAATATCCTTTTGTTTGCAAAAATCACTTATTTCCATTTAAAGCAAATACAACCTTTAAGGAAAGCTGGATGTTGTTCTCCCTTGACATCCATGAACTCTGAACGAAAGTTCTAACTGTCATTGATTTTATATCAGATTAGGAGAAGTGGGAAAGTGGCTGCAAACACAAGGTGGCTCATGGTCCTGGAGACAGAAGCTGATAAAAGGGATTTAGTGTATGGCAGATGGGATTAAAACAAACAAATAAAAAACCCTTAAAAAGGGCATTAAATCAGTTAAGAACATGTCCAAACTGAACACAGTGTAAGAATAATTTTCTTCAGCATGACTTACATGCAATTCATTGAATTTTATACACCTAACTTGAAGAAAGTTGCTTTCCTTTTGTGGGCCACTTGAAGTTTATTTTTCCTGTTTTCTAGTGCTGAATCGGTGACACTCAATGACTGCCTTCAGTTATCCTACTTGCCTTCTAAAAGAAACTACATGTTGTTACTGTATCCCAGAGAAATTCTGATTCTTGACTTGGAAGTGAATCAGACTGTGGGTGTGATTGCAATTGAAAGAACAGGTGTGCCTTTCCTACAGGTAATGAAAATTGGATTGGTTTTTATCATTGTAATGGATTACTGAGATGAATTATAAGTTCATGACCTACCAATTGTTGTATTTTGATTAATGCTAGGGAATGAAAAGAAATATATTCATTAGAAGTGTCCTCTGTACCAAGCACTGTTCTGATGTACCAAGCAAGTGTTCTGATGTCTGTAGCAAACATGCTTTCTTGTGTTGCTGCAAAAGTTACCAGCATGGAAACAATGCTGTAAAGAATGGGCATTTCATTCTCTTCTGGTTAAGCTGCTCATACAGAAGCTAATACTGGTTCCTTGAGTGTTTTTGCCTTTGCTTAACTGGATGTCTGCATCTAGTCTGAGATCTTATTGAAGCATCTTTATTCTCATGAACGTCTTCAGTGATTTTCATGAGCATCTTTAATCGTGAACACTTCTGTTACTACCAAAACATAATGTTTTAAAACAAAGTGATAACTAAAGACTACATATGAGTTTAAAGAAGAAATGCAACAGACAATTCAAACAGAAGCTCACTGAAGTTCTCAAAGCCATCTATTGCTACATGAATATGCCATAGTGTAGTTTTACTATTTGATTTAAAAATTTCTCTTAAATAATAATAGTTTTAAGAAATCAAACTTAAAATCTTCTCAGTCTTTAATACTATTGTGCTCTTGCGCAGTCTTTTTTTTTTTCTTTTTCCTAGCACTGACTGATGAGTTTTCCTTCATTACAAGTAGTGTAGCTACAGAAATTCATCGAAATGATGACTTAATGGTAATTTTTTGGTGACTTTACATATTCATTCTGAGTTTTATGTTTAGTTACAAGAGATTTTTGCAAAAGTAAAATTTTCTTAACCCTATATAATGTTTTCTTTATGTAGGTAATTCCTTGTTTTCAGCGTGATGGCTTATTTTGCCTACATGAAAATGGTTGTATAACTTTGAGAGTTCGCAGATCTAACTGCTCTGCAATGGGAATTCCAAATGAAGAGCCAGGTAAGTTATGTGTCAAAAATGGCAAGAAATCAACTTTGAGGCACTTTATTCAGTATTTTAGCACCAGTGTCAGCCATCATGCCTTGTTCACAGTGATGAATTAGAACTCTTCTAGTGTTTTTTGTCTTCAGTAAATTTATGCTGTGTTCTTCCAAATCTATTTTTTAATTTTTTTTTTTTTTTTTTTACTTTGTGGATATTTATATGTTTTCTGATCTAATTGCTTGTTGATGTTACAGATCCAGACCCAGTTCAGGAGCTGGTTTATGATTTAAGAAGTCAGTGTGATGCAATTAGGGTAACAAAAACAGTTCGGCCATTCAGTATGGTGTGCTGCCCAGTGAATGAGAATTCTGCAGCTCTCATTGTCAGTGATGGCAGGGTAATGATCTGGGAGTTAAAATCCAGTATTGCCAGCAGAAACCTGCGTAACAGGTAATGACTGTTTTTCTGACCAAAGTTTCCATTTGATAAATTTGCAAGTGATATTTAATTATATTCTCAAAGTAATGATGCTGTTCTTCCATGTGTGACATGTGCTATACATGTGTATGAATGCAAGGATGAGGGAGATATTTGGAATAAGGAAATAAAAGATAGGAACCAATATTCATATTATTTCAGGGGAACGTTTTCTTGTAATCCGGCTTACTGCAGACTGTATCATTTTCTTCAGGATTGGAGCCCTTAGTTTCAATCATTTGCAGTTTGTCAGTTTGACACAAAGCAGTGTGAGTGCACTGTAGGTGGCTTGAATATGCCTGTGTATTAATGATTTTACATATGAAGCCTTTACAAGTTTCAGATTTTAAGCAGCCTCTCATACATTCAGTATATCAAGGTTATTCTGTTGCACTAAACCTTTAATATATTATTGGATAAAATAGATAACTTACTGTCATTAAATAATAATAATAATAATAATAATAATAATAATACACTTTAAAATGTCAGAAATACTTTTCTTAATATTTTTAACATTTAACATTTTCTTTTGTTGCACATCACTGTTGCAACATTTTTATCTTCTCATTCCCAAAAATACTATTAGATGGATTCACTATGGTGCATAACCAGTGTAGCTGTATAGGATCTGTGTGTTGCTGGGATGTATTTGTTGGATTCCTAGGCTCATTTCTAAAGCATTCTTTTTTTTTTTGTTGTGGCTATATAATCCAGCAGAATGTTATATTACAAGCAACACTGAGCCTAGAGGAATCTGGCTCAGTGATTGTAACAAACAGTAGTGCATATTTCTGGTTGGTACAGAGTCTTTAATGGCTACTTAAGGAGTCTTCCTCCATTAGCTCATGGTTTTGTTGCAGCCTTGAGTATACAATGGCAGTTGTGTTTCTTTTGTTTAAACGAAAGGCATTGCTTTAGCTATAGGTTTTGTTATCTGGAATTGGTGAAAGGTTTTCTAATGGAAAGTTTGGGAATCTGTTTTTTAATATCAAACATGCTTAGCAATGTTTCTTAGCTGTATTCCTTAGTGTAACTCTAATACATTGAAAAGCCTCCATTGAATGATTAGGTACACTTCAGAGCAAAGGATACATGAATTTGAGATGTGTGTATTTCTGTTTGCATCATCTGCTGCTAAAAGGTGGGTATAATCTTGTCAGCATACTCTGCAAGCAATAAGTGAGAGAGCAGCCTGTGGAGAAAGCAAAGCTGAGTCAACAAGTGGTCCATTTTGCATCAGGAGTTGGTTTTCATGTCTTTCACAGCAGTTCAAGTGCATCACCTTTGTATTCCCCGGTCTCATTCTGTGGAATTCCTGTAGGAGCATTCCAAAATAAACTTCCCGACCTCTCATTAGACAACATGATAGGTAAGAGTATTTTCCACTACTATCACTGATACCGATTTCTAGGATTTTTTGAATCATTGTACATTTTAGTTTAAGATAGCATATGTTAGAATTATTTTGTGTGTAAATTAAGTACTAATTCTAAAAGAAAAAATATCATACCCATCTGTTAGAAAATATTAATACTTTTGAGGTTATTCTGTTGAAGACCAACATTCAAAGTTCACTTACTCTAAGAAAAAAAAAGTAATTTAAAATGGAATTTAGCTAAAACCCCTTCCATTTTTAGATGTAACCTTAAGTGTATGAAGACAGTTTTGTTTGATGCAATCCACCTTTGTAAAGTCTAGATGGCAACATCAGTACTGAGAAGTGTTCCACAAAGAACTTCCAAAAATGGTTACCTTTATGATTTTAAAACTAATTTTTTAGTGGAAAGGTGACTGGTGATCCTCACAAGTATCGTGGTGCAGATTTGGATTTGCTTTTGGAAAGAGAGAGGATATTTAGTGCATGATTCTTCTCTGATCTTCATTTCCTTTAGTTATTGGTCTCATAGCTATTGTTAATTTATACTTGATGGCACTTGGACTTGCACAGTTGATTGCAGCAGGTGGGCAGCAGATGGGTTTTTGTACCCACCTTCAGAGGGCCCAGCTGTTGTTGGGCCCATCTTCCTTCATGTCCTGTTTTTTTTTGTTTTTTTTTTCCAGTCTTAGGGAAGAAAGTTAGGGAAGATTGTAATATTGGTGAAATGAGCTGAGGGTACATTGCTCCAAAAAGTTTTATCATACCAAGTTCAACAAGAAGAAATGCCTCTTCAAATAAGTTTTGGTAGTTTGTAAGGATATTTGTAGTTTTCCTTTTATAAACTCCTGTGATTACTTTCTGTAATCCCAGATTAAAATTGAATACTGACAAGATTTTTAATTTTTAGCAGGGCAAGGTACAGTTGCTGGAGAAGAACAATTGAAAAGTTCTTTTCTGCAAGAAGTTCATCTCAAATTCCTGCTGACTGGACTTCTTTCAGGCCTTCCTTTGCCTCCATTTGCTATCCGCATGTGTCCACCTCTTACAACAAAAAACATTAAGCAGTATGAGCCACTCCTCGCTGTTGGTAAGTATCTTGACTGATTTATTGATTACTCTGCAAATTATGCATTCTAGATTAAATACAAATACAGTTACGTGTTACTAGAACCATTATTTCGGGGATGAGAAAGTAGACTTATTTTAATGATTTGGTAAAATCTATGCATGGATTGTCCCCTAGGATTATTGGTGATTAACAGTTAATTCTGTTCCTTAAGACACTCATCTTGAATCATCAAAGCAAACAAACAAAAAAACCTTCCTGTTTTCCTGCATCTGGGTACCTTGTGATAATACAAGAAGTATCAACAGGCTTTCCATAGGCTCTACAGATAGGTTCAGGAAAATGTCTTTATTCAAACTGATTTTGCTGGCTACAGAGAATCTTGGAGGGTATGAAACCGAAGGTTTGAGAGCTAGAAATCAAAATACCCTTTCTAAAATTGGGAAAGTACAGTAGTTAAAAGTGGCAGAAAGGAGAAATAGCTGTAAATCCTGTATTTTCACTAAAATATGGAATAGAAAAATAAAACAAGTCTGAATATCCTATGGTTTATTTTATTAAATCATTTTTTATAGGTACAAGTAATGGCTCTATTCTGGTGTTTCATCTTACAAGTGGACTATTACAGAAAGAGTTGAGCATCCATTCCTGCGAAGTCAAGTAAGAGTTTAATTCCTAGCATAATCCTTCAGGGAGCCAACAATTAAAACATCTAATGCATTCAAAGCAGTGTGTGGTGTTTTACTTCAATGTTAATGACACCCAAGTATTTGCCTGTTGAGCAGTCTGACTGGATGGTATCTTTTGTTCATATAAGCAGTAACACAGTGTTCAGATTGGAGTGAAAAATCAATTGAACTATAAATATTTGAATTTTTTCTGTTCCTTCTGATCTAGTGTGTCTGTCATCTACTTTCCATTTCTTTAGCACATTCTGGTACAAAGATGTCTTTTTAGCACAAGAAACTATTTCACTGTCTTATCTATAGTACTGACTAGCACACTGTGTACCTAGAAATAATTCTGTTTTGTGTATCAGAATGTATTTCCTTTGCTCACTTGTGAAACTGCTGTTAACATAGTTCTAGACCTAACTGAAGTCCAAATAATTTTATCTTTAAAAATCATACAAAGACTTTGAAGACTACATACAGGACTCAGGATTTAGCTGTCCTAACTAGGGAATGGAGTCAGTTTGAAACATGTTGCACATGGTGTTTTTGTGTACACAGTGGAATAACTATTCATGTAACTAATGACAAAAATATTCAAGGTGCTGACCAGATGTGAATTTTCAGACAGGATTAACAAAGGGAAATAAAATATTTTAGTGGGAATATTAATTAAGTTTATGTCAGAGTTGTGGCTTGAAGCCTTCTTGAGGCTATGATCTTCATTTTACTGTTCATTCTACAAAAAGAGAAGAACAGAGCTATCTGAGAATAGCTTCATCTAAGAGAGCTCATTATGTAAAACTGCTTTGGATCTACCACCAAAATCACATAAGCAAATTTGCATTTGTGGTGTGATTAGCAGACACTTCAAAAATGGAATTCCTCTTTCTGTTTTAATCCATTTGGGTGTTTTTTTGTGAGTTTATTTTATTTGTTTGTTTAATGCCATGAAGAATACTTGGAATATAAATTCAATTTTATATTCTGTTACGCAGCCTGGAGAGATGCTGATTTTTTTTTTTTTTTTCACTGTAGTTTTTAGAATTCAAAATTAAAACCACAACTTCACAGGTTAATAAAAAATAATAATAAAAATTGGAAAGGCGGCTTTGAGAACATATTTCTTTTCCTTCCAGTTCATGTCAGTTTCAGGTGTTATTGGAAGTGCTGTTAGTAGGTGCTTTTCACGTTGCAAAATTTCTGTGCCGTTTAAGAAACTTTCAGAATGCATTGCCTTTCTTAGGAGCTGTCCTCACCCAGGTGGTATTTTTAGAACACAAAGTGATTGTGAGTTTTGTTCAAAGCTCAGTCATTAAATCCTTTAAATATTTATTTTAGTTTCTCAATCCAGCCCTTAATGGCAAGAGTGACTTTCTACATAATCTTCAGAAGTTACTGGGAGTGCTTTAAGCAATGCAGAAAAAGGCACTGTAGTTATGTTAAATTAATATTCCTGGAGCATAACAGTTTTTCTTTCAGTGGGAATTCTTACTTTACTTCTGAAATGCAGATAATTTGCATAATGCCTCTGTGTCAGTTTTAACTGAAAACACACCTTCAGGGAACGCCATTTAAATGTGTAGTTGATAATGCCCTGTAATTGTAACTCAGTGCCTTGTAGTGTACAAAGAAAATGTAATGGAACTAAGGATCTTTATATTGGCAGCCATCCTTTACATGTCAGTTGTGCTAAAATAATAGCCTGTAAGTTTTCTAGGTACTAGCAATTATTACACCTTCTGGAGATTAGTGCTCTTTTCTTCCAAGCTAGATTATTTGGTCACACTTGGATTTTTTTTTTTTAATGTATTTATTTCTGTTCATGGCTGTTACATTGCTGTTTCACTGGGACTGTGTGGGCTATTAGTTTTCCTTTGAGTTTATTTGCTTTCTATTAGGAGTACGAGGCAGTAGGAAGCAGAAATGCTTCAGAGTCCACAGAGATGGAAAAGTCAATCAGGCTAAGCTAGGAGCATTAGTGGGCAGAAAACAGCAGAGATCATAGCATGTGTAGAAAAAGAAGCAGGAGGTTAGTCTTCCATTAGCATACAGAGAAATGTAATATTTTTTACTGATAAAAGGAATGTGAAGATAAATGCAATAACTAATTCTTACAACTGGTTTTTGTTGGGTTTTTTTTTTTTTCCTAAGTTGAGCAATCTAAATTATTATTGTATGTTATTGAGGTAGAATCACTGAATCATTTGATTTGGAAGTGACCCTTAAAGGCAGTGTGATCCAACTCCCCAGCAATGAAAAGGAACACCTACAGCTCTATGAGGTGCTCAGAGCCCTATCCAGCCTGACCTTGGGTGACTTCAGGGATGGGGTATCTCTGAACAACCTGTTCCAGTGCCTCACCACCTTTACTGTAAAAAAACCTTTTTCCTTATATCAAGAATAGGGTAAGATAGATGATGATAGTACATTTTCAGTGCAGAGGAAAATATATTCAGTGTGTATATAAAAATGCCTCACTAGCTATAAATAGAATGGCCTGCAGGCAAAACTTGAGGGTTGCTGAGTTACATCCAAATTTTGACAGTTGAGTTCTCATTCTCCTTTGGGAGACTGTTTTGCAAACATTCATCACCTTCTAGGAAAAAAAAATCCTGCACAGAGTAAAATAAATAAAGTGTTTTCCATTTCTGCCATACAGATGTTGGTGTGCTAGATTTATTTGTGTGTTTTGTATTGCCTGAAAGGTGTTAAGTGGCATAGCAATGAAATCTGCTGATCCAGAGCTGAATTCCAAAGTCATCATTATGGGAGATTGTGAAAAACAAAACGTATAAATGGGCTCAAGAAACAAGTGGACTGTAAAAAGTTTGTACATCTCCTGGTTTTGTTTCCATTTTTACCTCTTCTTTTTTATAGTTAATTGAACTAACAGCTGCTTTGTCGTTAGGTCACAGCAATTCTTTCCCAGCTAGAAATGTCATCTGTTTCTTTATACATTTTAGTCTACTTTGTAATTTGTCTGCAATGAAACCATTCATCAGAACAACTGAGTTTTACACCTGAAGTAACTGAAATAAGTTGCATGTCTAGAATCTCTGAATTTTACATTTTGAAAGAGTAGATGCTATCTGAGAAACAGGTTGCACCTGAATGTAACCTGTAGTTCTAGGAGATAAAGTTGTCTCTTATGGAGGAATCTTGCAGATGGAATTACTGCAGTAGGGAAGGCATCAGTTGTTTCCTTCATTAAAAAGTAAACCACTGTCTTCATTAATTTGGTGAATAAGGAGTTCCTTCAAATTTCTCAATTTACATGTAGGACAGTAACAAAAATTTGTATTGTTTCAGGTGCAAGCTGTTAGCTAGGCTGAGGTTTGTGTTTGATGATGGGTGTCCTGGGATTCTGTTATCGTTATTGGCACTGACACATGGCCAGCTGGCAGCAAACAAAAGGACTTCTGGTGTTAAATCTGTGCAGCTGAGTGAGGGGAAGAAAATGCCTCAGGTCTTTGAGTGAGAATGGTGAATAACTGTTGTCAGTAGCAATGCATTATGAGTATTCAGTGCTTTTTCCAAAAAAGCACAGTGGAATAAAAGATAAAAGATTGCCAAGGTGTCAGAATTAATGTTTCTTCCAATTCAGAATATTGTCTGCATTCAGGACTGTTTGGAGGCTTGAAATGAGAAACATTATTGCAATCATAGATTTCTGTTCAGCCTTTCTTGTGTTTTGTTTAATAATTGTATATTTCTAATGATGATTGAAATTCCTGGTTAAACTTTTGTTAGTCCTGGTGGGAAAAAGACTGGATTCTGAATTTTTAAGCTTTTCTCAAGGACTTGGAAGCAATGCTTTTTTTTTTCTTTTTTTTTTTTTAATAATAGTTTGAATTAGGAAGAAAAGAAATATAAATATAGCTATAGCTTATGTGTATAAAATGTTATGGGAATGATTTTTGCTTTTCCTGCTCTAAATCATGTTTAGGAAACTTCTACTCAATGCAGTGTAGATTGGATTTATTGATAATAAATGATAAATATCTGTTTCATATTTAACATGTATTCCCTATGACAGACCTGGATGTTAGAAATGGCGTAATGGAAGACTGAGCTCTCCTGGAGATAGTTTTTACGTAATCAGTGTTTGAAGGATTTGAGGAAAACTTAAACCCTTTAATTCCTGTTGAAATTAATTTAGGGGCAGGTATTTTAGAAGTCTCAGTTTTCTTTCAGATTAGTGCTTGATTTAATTCACAGATAGAACAGTCATATTTGGCAGTGTGTGTAGACAGTGGGGAAGGATGCGACCCAAAGGTGCTTACATTGTTATATGCATTGTAACTTTACATCCTTGCAACACTTCAAGGCATTTTGGTTTGTGGCTGTCTTTACAGGATCTGAAGGAGCAGAAAAAATAATTTAGACTGTCAGTTTGTTTCTGATAGCTTGTGAAATGTATTCAGGGCCTCCCTTGTTTTATCACTTCTGTTTCTCTGTTCTCTAGACAGCAAGATACCTGTCTTCTCACCCTGCTGTCATGATTATTTCTCCCTTTTTCTGTTAATCTGTGTTACTTAATGGTCAATCTGTTCCAGTGGGAAGAACCAGTGAGGTGGTGAATGCCCCATCCTTGGAGGCATTCAAGACCAGGCTGGACGTGGCTCTGGGCAGCCTGGTCTGGTGGTTGGCAAACCAGCAGGGGGTTGGAACTAGATGATCATTGTGGTCCTTTTCAACCCAGGCCATTCTATGAGTCTCTGATTTGGTAATCTACTCCAGTGCTGAGTACATAAGGGATTTTTCCATAAAAATTACCTGTGCTCCTGACTGAAATTTTTGTTTGACCCATCAAGAACCTTATTACCAGCATCGTCCTAAAGAAAGGCATTGGTTTTAACTTAAACTAGTAACTTTATTTGTGTATTTATATCGTAGTTGTAAATGCTTGACTTCTTTCTATGCTCAAATACAGTATTTCCATAAAATGTAGAAAATTATCTCTGTGGTATTTTCAAACCTGAAGAATATGCATGAGAATAAATACCGTCTTTTCTATTAATTTGAGTATCACAGTTAATAAGCTCTGTGTTGTTTCTTCTGATCGTAGGGGAATAGAATGGATCAGCTTGTCTGGTTTTATTTCCTTTGCCACATCAACACCTAACAACTTAGGGCTGGTAAGGAACGAGCTGCAGCTGGTGGATCTGCCAACAGGTTGGTGTTTCCTGAGACATCTGTCCAAGAGGCTGTCAGATTTGCTGAGGAGTCACAAATAAAAACTGTTAATATTTTATTTTGTCATGACAACAGAAGGAAAAAAAAATACAGAGGAATGTAACTGATTCTGCTCTTCCTTGTGAAAGCCACATGGTGTGTTCCAACTGGTGCTCTACAGCCAGACTTGAAACAATACCTTTGTAGAGATTCCTGTGTCTTGGGCTAAAAGCTTGAGTGTCAGCAGTATCTTAGGAGCATTCACACAACATGACTGTTAGTGGTATAGCTTGTTGACAGAAGGCACGTGTTTCCAAATGTGTTTGCTCAGAGCCTAAACCCATTGTTACTGGTTGTTCTTCTGAGTTTAGTAGTCTGTTGTTTCTGTCTGTCTTTGTATTTCTGCATAGTATAGCAGTGATGTTTACAGATAAAATACGTAGATGTGTACGAATGTAAAATTGGTATTGTAATAATTAAATAACAAAATAGGGTTATTCTGTAATGGATTGGAAGGGTTAAAAATAAGTATCTTTTTAACAGATACAGTTGCTAGCAAGCCTAACATTGTGTTTTTCAAACCATTCCATGAATACCAAGAGCATTTGTGATTATTCTTTGCAGAATACCAGGAGGGAAAATCTGAAATGTTAGAGAGCACTTTAATGATAATTTTAAATTATTTTTGAGTGGGAAACCCTAGAGTCATTTAATTTCTAATTGAAGAGTCTGAATCTTGCAGTGCATGGCTAATTCTCAATTGCTTTATGTAGGATAAAGTAATTTTTTTTAAACTTATGTAAAAGACTCAATTTTTGCATTTCCGGGGTGCTGCTAAAGAAGCTATCCTTTTAACTGGCAATATTGCGTATTTTTTTCTTGATAATGGCTTTTGTTTGTTTAAATCAAAACAGAAGAGGTGCATCAGTTTCAGTTGGTGTGCTCCAGAAGCAAGTCAGGGATTGTGATACACAGTACAGTTTACATTCAGATTTTGAGATACCATATAACAATGACTGGAATAATGTCAGTTATGCAGGTCACTTGGGGATGTTCTAGGTAAGTGTGGTTAAGTGTTTTTCCTTTCCATCCACGACGGAAATTTTTGTGTTCATATCATTATTGTGTTCCAGGCAGGAGCATTCCATTTCGTGGGGAGAGAGGCAATGATGAGCCAGCTATTGAAATGATAAAGGTGTCTCATTTGAAGTAAGTAATTATGACCATTCTGAAGTTAATAAACTTCACTGTATCATGTGAAGATCCTCATTGCTCAATAGAAATAGCAGGAATATCAGGAAAAAAAACAACACCAGTCCAGAAAGGATAAGTGAATATGTAACAGCATTAATGAAAGCATAATTTAAAATATTAGAGCAAAAGTTGGAAATATTTTTGTGGTAAACTTTCTCACACACTTATCCAATCACAAAAGATTGCTTTGCTTTCCTGTATAAATGGAATTAAAATAGTGTTGAATTTAAGAGTTTTTTTCTTTAAAACTGAGGGGAAAAAAGTCATCTTCTCTAGCTTGCATAGTAATATTTTGGAAAGTGTTTATGTGGTCAAGCATTCAGCCATATAATGGTCTTGCTGATATATTAATATTTAAGAACAGTGCTGGGCTTAAATGAAGAGACTATAAAAAGTTGAGTGAGAAAAAGGAAGTGTAGTTTATTTGCATACAGGTTAATGAAGTTGAGAGGGGTGCATAAAACTACAGAACCTGTCTGTATTTTCATGCAACATGTGGAAAGTGGAAGATTGAAGGTGTTTTCCTAAATTAGCTGCACAGATGAAAGATCTGAAGACATGATTGACAAGTGATTTAATGTAAGAGGATTTCATGGTCATTTATCACTGAATTAGGAAAGTGCCATGTGTCTGGAGCAGAGAAATAAATCTATCCAGACTGCAGACTTGGTGCATCTTTCTGATAGATCGTGCAGTCATTGACTTGAGCTGAATGTGGCTAAGTTAGAAGGGCTGCTGCTTTCTCTGGATTCATTCCTTTGTCTCCTGTACAGTAACTGAATGGTGCCACTAACCTGACAGAAATATCTAATTATTTTAGCCTTGAAGGAGGCCTTCATTTCAAACTGAGTCTTAAGCACCTGAGTAATGCAAGGAAATCTCAAGCTTTGGATTGGGATTTGAGCTAAATTAATTTACTCTTCTGTCTTAGTTTTTGAGTTTTAGTTGTGGATTTTTGGTTTTTTTTCGTTTCAAATCACCACTTTCTGGAATATGGATGTGGAAAATGTACGAAGTAAAATACTAAATTTAAAGTGGAAAGATTTATTTTGATAAATTGTTGTGTGTTTCAGGCAGTATCTAGCTGTGGTATTTAAAGACAAGCCACTGGAAATCTGGGATGTCAGAACTTGCACTCTGCTTAGAGAAATGTCTAAAAACTTTCCTGCAGTGACTGCTCTGGTAAGGAATAGAATCTTCCTTACTATTTGTTAAATGTAATTTGTTGAGAAAGTATTAACACCTATGAACATTTCTGCATCTACATATTGTATAATAATAAAATATTATTATATCTGTAGTAGATATGTAAGTGCTTTCTCCCTTTTTTTTTTCTTTTTTTTTTTCTTTTTTTTTTCCCCCATCTGTTACCAAATGGAGGAAGGAGATACTACTAGATACTTGGTCTGTCTTTTGGGTGATGAAGGAATGTGTCAGAGAAGGCAATTTTCATTGAAACCATTATAATTAACAGATAGTTCCTCTGTGAGTTCTGGGAGCAAACGTAAAAAGCTTTTTTACAGTAGGGATAGTGAAGCACTGAAACACCTGCCCAGGGAGATGGTGGATGGCCCATCCCTGCAGATGTCCAAGGTTGGGCTGGATGGGGTTGTGAGATGTCACATTCATCGCAGTGGAGTTGATCCGAGTGATCCTTAAAGGTCCCTTCCAACTCAAATGGTTCTGTAATTCTATGATTTTTATTTTCCATTCTTCTTAAACAAATTTTTGCAGGAGTGGTCACCTTCTCATAACCTGAAAAGCCTGAGAAAGAAGCAGCTTGCAGCCCGCGAGGCCATGGCCCGGCAGACAGTTGCATCAGATACTGAAGTTAGCAGCGTCGAATCTTCTGTTATCAGGTATCTCTAATTCAGATTTAGTGCTGTGATTTATCAGTTGTTAATTTCCCCGTATGCTGTTGTTCTAAAAAGCATCATATTTTCAAGCTGATTGTTGAGTACGTATCTGGAAAAACAACTTTCTGTGCCACTCTTGAACTTTCAGGCATCGATCTCTGATTTACTGCAGAATGAGAAAACCTGTACCAAGTGGAACTAGTGTCTGTTGCAAACCATAACTTACATCATTCTTAAAGTTCTCCTTTTGCTCCATGAACTTTTCCAGGAGAGTATAAATGAGTTAAGTGTTGCAATTTCAAGAAAGAAAGACTTCTGCCTCACTGTGTTCTTTTCCAAGCTTGTTACAGGAAGCCGAAAGTAAATCTGAGCTGAGCCAGAACATTTCTGCCAGGGAGCACTTTGTGTTTACAGATGCTGATGGGCAGGTCTATCATCTCACAGTAGAAGGAAACTCAGTGAAAGATAGTGCAAGAATTCCTCCTGATGTAAGTTTCAATCTCTTGTGTAATGTTTAGATACGATCCCAAAACTACGGAAAAGTTTATGAATTTATTTACGGATTTATTACTTCTGATCTATATAAAATGAAGCTGAGAGCTATCAAGTTGGAGAAACTTCCTTTTATTCCTTCTTTTTACTTCCTACAAATAAGAATTGTTTCATTTTTGTTTTTTGTTTTAGCATATGCTAGTATTGTTTAACAATCGAGGACTGTCACATCGGCATTTCGTTGTGACAAGGGATAGAGAGCTGATTTCTGTTGCTTTAAATCCAAAATTTCCCATGGGGATTACTGACCTTGAATAGAATTCTTTCAATTTTTAACTGAGAAGCATTTGTTTTATTAATTTCATACAATTTTTAAGAAATTAAATACTAAAGTTTTCATGTTTATTTCTGTTTGGCTCTGCTTACTGTAAGATTTTATCCTGCTTCTGAAATATTTCCAGGGAAGTATGGGTAGCATTACATGTATTGCCTGGAAAGGGGATACCCTGGTTCTTGGAGATGTTGATGGAAACTTAAACTTCTGGGATTTGAAAGCCAGAGTATCCAGGTATGAATGCAAATGATGTCTGGTAAGCTTGTGATAATGAGTGTTAGAATAGAATGGTTTTAGTCCCTCATGTTTGCTCTTCACTGTATGAGGTATTTGAGGGGAAAAACAGAAGTATTTTGAAATACAATTTCAGAAAATGCAATACAATTCTCTACATTTTATTTTTTTATGTTTTCAGATGGATTAACATTTTATCAAATTTAGTTTAGCTAGATATCATTCTCATGTTAAATCTGCAATGGCTTCTCAAAATTTTAAGTAATGCTTGAAGCAGATAACTACCTTTTTACTTTCATGGTATTTTGGATAGCCTGATTTACCTATTTTGTTTATATGGATTGTTCTCCTCAGTTCTTTCTCAGTCTATGCCATATCATGATGTGTAATATTCACAAACAGGATTTAACTACCCACAATGTTAGCTATAGCATGATTGATAATAATTCTTGTGCTATGCTGTTCTTAGGGGGATTCCTACACACCGAAGCTGGGTGAAAAAGATACGTTTTGCCCCAGGGAAAGGAAATCAAAAACTTATTGCTATGTACAATGATGGAGCAGAAGTTTGGGATTCAAAAGAGGTAAACATTGGTTGTGTTTTGTTACGTGTTTCTTTGCAAAATACATGTATTGCTTCTGTAAATCAGGAAAAGTCAAAGGTTTACCTATTCGTGATATCTTGCTGAGAGTTATACATTACAGGAGGTAATATATATAGCAGTTGGTATTACAGGAGGGTTGAAATTTCTGACATAAAAACGTAGTTCAGTTGTTAAAACATATTTCAGATTTTTTTATTTTTTGTGAGTAGTTAATCATCACATCACATTCCCATAATACTATGTTAATATTATGTTTAAATATATTTATATGCAAGTTCAGTATTTATTGAGGAAGTTCATGTAAGAACATGAGTTAATCTAGCATAAAGGCATCAAAACAGAAGCAAAGGATTGGAGTTGACAAAGCATTTCCCCAGTTTGTCATGGGAAACATAACAAAAGGAGAGTTATACAGTTGTGTTCAAGAAGAATTTTTTCGTAGTTATTGATTGGGTGAAAAAATATTGGTTTAGGGCAATTAAGTGCTTTGCTTAAAGGTTTGAGCATTTCCAGCTCGCCAGAGGAGACCGAGATTGAAATGATTTACAACTAACTTCACATTTTATTGCAAACCTTGTGGCGTGCCTCAGAGCATGTGACAGAGTCTTACACTGTATGATGGAGATCCTACTAAAAGTGAAAAATACCTCAACTTTTCAAGGTACAGATGGTGAGCAGTTTAAGAAGTGGAAGAAATGTGAATTACCGAATCCTGGATGTAGATTGGTGCACTTCAGACAAAGTGATCCTGGCATCAGATGATGGGTGCATTAGAGTTCTGGAGATGTCTATGAAACCATCGTGTTTTAGAATGGATGAACAAGACTTATTAGGTATGTTGATTTCTATTTTGCTATTCGCTGCTAGATATTTCATATTGAAAGAGAATGCTAAAAATGTTCAACAACTTTAGTAGAAAATAAAGTTGTCATATGTGGATGATTAGGTATCCCTGTACTGTTTTTCACAGTTGCAACTAAAATGAATCAAACTATGCAGATAAATGGCAAACACAGAAAATTCTGAGTTAGAGAATACTGTTTTTAAATTAGGAATCAGTTGACTGCAGTGAGTTGCTATCCAAAACGAGTAATGCTTTGTTTGTAAAGCTTTAGATTGCTGCTGTACTTGATAAATATTTTTATTTGAATCTGTGTCAATTTTCATCTAAAAAAGCAGATTGAATTTGGTAAATAATCAGTTCAGTCACACATCCTGTTTGTAAAGGTATGTGAGTGATACTACCTAAAAGATTCCTCCATGTGCACAATTGTGTTACTGATCTGGGTTAACTCCTAATGAAAAATAAAACCAAGTCTGTGTCATGATTCATTGCAGTTCCTTTCTGAAGCTGCTTACAACCCACTAACTAAGGAACCTTGCTGGACTGACAGTTCTGTCAGCTGACATCCTTTGCTTTTCTTATGACAGACCACACTGGCAGTTGTAACACATAGTTGTATTCATGCTTGAGTACATTTGCACAGAAACGTGAATAATACATACTACTTTCTTTTGCTTCATATTAAGTTTCTTCACCTGGAGGCTTAAAAGTATCAGTGTTGTTTTGTAAGCTGGCAACCATTTGGGTTACTTTGATTAAAATAAACTCTTTGTATTTCAGCTGTCAAACAAGCAATTTGGTCTAATGGCACGTTGTTTCTTGGACATCAAAAACCAATTCTCTTTAATCTTGCTGTAGCTAGGCATTTAGCCTTCTTTTCTTATTACTAGAAAAACAAAATCCATAGAAGTTCATATATTGCAAGACTTAAAATGGACTGCCTGCTGGCATGTGCTTAATGCAGGTAGATGTTCTTCAATATCATATATCAAAAAATGTTTTCTAATTGGAAAAAAAAAAATCAAAGAAATTCTTCTGGGCTTTGAAATATGATTTATCAGAGACGGTTGACTTCCAGTGTAAAGTATGGCTTAAAGTACAGTTGAATGGTAAGTTTTGGCCACTTATCAAAGGAGAATAGTATCCATTTCACCTCCTGAGGACTTTTTTCAAGGTGAGGCCAGTCTGGTTTGCAGGGTGTCACAAAGCTGTACTTGCATAGAAGCATCCTCAAATGAAAAGGAGATTGAATCACAAGAGTCAGTTTTACCAAGAAATATTACTAGTAGCCAACTGATGAACATAAAACTATTCATGGATAAATAAATCTTTGGTATTGTTAACTGAGTCCCACTCTTTCCAAGGCAGCTATGCAGAAAGATTATATTTGCTGATACTCATAGTGCCCTTTAAAAATAAGAATGAGTATGATCTGTGTCTGTGATCTTGAGCCCAGAACAAAAGGCTGGGGGGTTATGAGGAGGCTTTTCATAATGTCTTGGATGTCTTAAGAAGCTCTCTCTCTTTAGACAAAGACAGGATTGATTGTGAAGGCTTTCATTAACCACCTTCACCTTCTCTATTTTTACTGTTTCACTTGTAGCCCAGGCCCATCTGCACAGGTTCCCTAGAGCTTTCAAATCAGGAAATAATTAAAATGCCTCATTATTGAACTTCTGAGGAATGTGAGGAGTTCTTTCCTTTTTTTCTGCTGTTATAAATAACTGCTTTTGTTGTGATTTTTCTTTTTGTCAGTCCTGCCTTGACTCATTAATCTCCTTAAAGCCAATAGATTCTGATTATGATGCTCATAAAAAAAATAGCGGTGTGGGAAATTACAGTGTGGAGTGTTTGGGGAAAAACATCATTAATCACAGCCATTTTTTTTAATCAAATGTATGTTCTGTAATATTGAACTATAAAAACTAATGTTCAAAACCAAGCACACAGATATGCCAGGACTAAGGTTGCCTTCCTCTGTGCTGTTACAGTCTTTTAATTATAAAAACACATTTACAGGATTCCTACACCATTCAGTACGTACAGGGTACTGGAATTTCTGAGTATTTATTTGATAATGTAACTGGTTGATAACTATTTTACCCATAAGTCACTGGTTATCAGTTACTGCATATCATCCAAACCTTATCCTGAATAGTCTCTGACGTCTATATTTGTATAACAGAGGTAGTGCTATAATTTTCATCTTTTTTCTTTGCAAATATAAGGAGGTATTTAACTTCACAGCATCCCTTTGGGGTAATGGCTATTAACCTACGTGGTATGTTGCAAAAGCTCTGATTGCAATTTGAAAGTAAAATGCACATTACAGTGCATTTGGTATAGCTGTACTTACTTTCAAGCATGCCCTTGTGGCAGCAGTAATTATTATATATGGCTCTGCTCGATGTTAGTTTCTTGTGTTCCAGAAGTCTATACCTAAATTCAATATGGGATGTCCTGAAATTCTCATTTGAGCATGGTTGATAGCCCTGTGCCTTCTACAAAATGCTATTGCTTAAATGTAACAATAAGCTTTTATCTCCAGTAACGCGTGCTGTGTGTGTATATATATGACTGTATGACTTACGATTCTCTTCTGTTGCTTACAAACAAGGTGGTACATTTAATGGTTTACCTAACAGAGTGTTATTGCACTTTGCCATTCAACAATGAATCTTTTCTGTTTGTTTCAGAACCTGCGTGGTGTCCCTATCTACTTGTTCCAAGGGCTTCTTTAGCTTTAAAAGCATTCTTGTTGCATCAGCCATGGAATGAAAAATATTCTCTGGATGTTATGAATATGTAAGGAGGTGTCTTTTTGAATTCTACTTGTATATATTTTATCAGTATTCTTGTGTGAATAACTTTTAGCAAGCCTTCCTCACTCTTTGGGACAGTCAGAAAGGTAATAGCGTCACTTGGAAAGTAATAAATAGGAAAGGCTTTAAGGTCAAATATTGTGTTTCCTTGACTTTCAGTAGCCCTTAGCTACTGAAAAAAGATTTCTGCCTTAAGGTACTGCTAATGATTTGTTATTTACAGGTTATATTACTTCAGAAATCATCAGCGTGTTCTCTTTTTACAAGAAGTCAAGAACAATCAGAGTTGGTCCCTAAAGTATAAGTGAAGGTGTCCTAAGTGATGTCTAAAAGATGTGTAGTTGCTTTTAGTGAGCTGTATTTCACACCATAGGGGGAGCACCTTTCTTTATCCTTTATTGCATTTGTTTACTGTTGGTGATCACTGACCCATAAAACAAAATTGTAAACGCAATATAAGTCCATGCTCAAAAGATACACAGTTAAGAGTGTATAAGAATTGTGCTCAAAGGTAATAAACGCATACGCTTATATTATTCTCTGATTTGATGTGAATAAATATGAAGCATATACAGCAAAGAACTTCTTGACAATAAAGGAGCATCAGGTCATGGGATAAAAAAAAATTAAAGAAAGAGGAATCAAAGTCTTAGAAATTTTTCATTAAGATACACGGAGATTCATAATCCAGGTGTTGCAAAGAGGATGAGATTACTACTAGAGGGACATAGCAGTTGCAGGTGCTTAAGGAACATCCGTTTTGTAGAATGAGTAAGACACAGGGGTAAGGATTGAAGATAAGACTGCAAACAGGGAAGAAAAAATGGGAACAAAAGGTTTAATATGTAAGAAAGAGTTGCATTTCAAGAATGTAACTGTTAAGCTTTCAGTATTGAAATCATGGAATCACAGAATGCCTTGGGTTGGAGTGTCCCCAAGGATGATCAAGTTCCAACCCCCTGTCACAGGCAGGGCCACCAACCTGCAGATCTGATACTGGACCAGGCTGCTTCATCCAACCTGGTCTTGAATGCTTTCAGGGATGAGGCATCCACAGCTTCTCTGGGCTTGGTGTTGGCATTTTCATTAATTTCAAGTAAAAAAACAGGGAGGGAAAAGAAAGATCGGTTGTTCTGACTCTGAGGTTGAGTGAGAGCACACAGTCTTTGATGACTGTCATGAAGTTAGTGACTAGACAAAAACCTTGCAGGAAGGCTTTCTTTAGAAGTATACTAGATTGGTTTCATTTATCCATATAGACTCTTGGGTTGTTTTTCTTTTCAACTAAGAGTAAGACACTTCCTTTACAGATAATATGTCATCTTCATAATGGACTTGTTTTTTTTTTTTTAATGCAGTGATTATCCAGAAGATGAAAACATCAAAAATCTGATTCAAGAGCAGCTGAATTCACTGTCAAAGTAAGAGTTTTCCCTTTAATGTTTTATTAAGGTAGAGAGTTCAGAGAAAGGGGGAGAAAAGTATATCTTCTCATTAAGGAATAAGCCATAATACAAGACAATTCTTTTTATATAGGCAACCTGTCTCAAAGTAGTTGGTTAAATATTGACCCAACAGTCAAAATGTGTTGTTCTGACCACATAAAGTCTGATGGAAGTCAGTACTGAATGTTTAACATTGTAGTAGTGACTGCCAACAAAAGATTTAAAAGTACTGATTAGAATTAGTGTGTAATTTGTAACATGGCTCATGACATACTGTAGTTTGTTAACCTATACTGCTTCTCCAAGGTTTGCTGAGATATTTAAGCTCTCAGAAGGCAAAGAAAAACTCTTGTAAAAAATACTCTACTGGAGATAGACTTCCAGCATGTAACATTCATGCTCTCAGCTCTGCTTACAAAGAAAACAGGTTTTTGGCATTCTGCTTGAACTATGACAATTAGATTGGACAGCTTTTCCATTTCCCCTTTTTTTTCATTTAATAGGATGGGAAAAAAAAAAAAAAAGAGTATTTTTAGCCCCTTTGAAAAAATATATAAAAGCTCTCACTTCATACACTGTGTAATTATGTAATTTTTTGTAATTAAATTAATTTTGTAATTTGTAGAATCAGTACAGACTGAATTACAGCATTGTATACACCCTTGTGGTTGCTTTCTTTATTGCAAGAATAAGGTGTTCCTGACAGACTCACTGTTGGTATTAAACAGGTAGAGTAAGTTGCTCATTGTGATTATTACATGTCATTAAATGGTTGTTGCAATTACTTTGATAGACAGATATTTTTTCACCTCAGAAAAGAAATTGTATATTTTTGGTTTTGATTTTTTTTTAATTTGTTAGATAATATACAAATGCAATGCAAATGCAAAAATCTTGCACAGCATTTTATGGATTTCTTATGGAATTCTCCTTTTGCAGTGATATCAAGAAACTCCTGCTTGATCCAGAGTTTACTCTTTTGCAGAGATGTCTCCTAATTGCCAGGTATAAGATATTTGGAGAACTGCATGAGATATGTCAGGATAAAATCCTTATCCATTTAATGCATATGAATATGTTAAAATTTAAAGTGCCAGCTAATTCTGTGTTAGCACACTGAAGCTGCTGAAGCACCTTGCTGTGCATCTGTTAGAATGTTTTCAGGACTGAAAGTGAAAATGTTACATAGCTGAGAGAGTTTTGTTTGCTTACTGCATATGCAGATCATCCTCTGGGTCTTGTGATGCTTTCATAAATGTATTTCTGCTCTAATGTATTGAACATAACACTTGTACAGCACTCCAAGGCCATAATTGAGAACTTTATAACATAGAATAGATTATGTAAGCAGGGGAAGGCCTGTTTTCTTTCTTTTTTTTTTTTTTTTTGTGGTGTTGCTGTGTATTGATCTGTATCCAGAGATGTGTTTTCAAACAATTCTTAGCAACTTTCTTTTAGTTTGTATACAGTGTTGCTGTTTAAGTGTAAAGTAATAGTTTAAAAAAATCCACCACTTACAAGCTGAAAATTCAGTGTGTTTATTTGCTGTTGTGAAAGTCTTTTGGCTAACCTCTTATCTCTCTGTTTAAATCTTTTCTTGTAGTCTGTCCCATTGATAATGTTGTGCCTACAATAATGTAACTTCCTTGTAAAAGAACATGTTAAATGTGTAATATTTCTATCTTAAAAAATACTGTCTTATTTCTCGTGCTGAATTCTGTTTTCTCAGACTGTATGGAGATGAATCTGAACTGCATTTCTGGACCATTGCTGCCCACTATTTGCACAGTTTATCTCAGGAGAAACCTGCAAAACCAACAGATGCAGTTATCCTTCAAGAACAGCTGGTTAATCCATTGGATATATGCTATGACATACTATGTGAAAATCATTACTTTCAGGTATTCCAAGGAATTCCAAATTACGTAGGGAAAAGCCCTAAGATGTATATTTAACTTCTATTGTAAGCACACAACTCTGAATTAAGTCGTTCCCTGTTATTTAAATAGGAGTTGTTTAGAATTCTCCAAGTATTTCCTTGTTTTTTTTTTTTAAATTGCTTGCTTCTCTCTCTTCTCTTAGTCTTACATTCTTTATAATTCTTTATGCAGAAATTCCAGCTCGAAAGGGTAAATCTCCAAGAGGTGAAGAGATCAACATATGATCATACCAAGAAATGTGCTGACCAGCTTCTTCTCTTGGGCCAGGTTTGTGGGTAATATTTGAATTTTGTGTCCTTCTCTGTCTGTTGTGTATTTTTACCGTATTCAGCTCATGTCTGTTTTATCTCATGTTGTTTCGTCCCATTACATACTTTTTGCTGTCTTAATGTGTTATCATGCTGTAGCCTCCATGTGACTTCATGGTGTATTATAATGCATGTATCATTTTCATGGGAACCTCATAAAAACCTTTCCTTGTATTCCTGGAACTAGAAAAGAAAATTTACATTTTGAATGATCCAAAAGTCTAAAACACACAGTATCTTTGGTCTAACTCAGTCTGCACATAGTATTCTCATTATAGGTAATAATAGGCATGTCTAAGTTTTCTCTGTAGTGTCTCTGATCTGATGGGTCTGTACTGAGCAGTAAAACACTGTAGAGAGCTGTTTACTGAGCCCCTGATATGAATAATTTGAATTGAAATGACTTCTGTACCACTGTGTGTTTGAGCACAGCAACAAATATTTGTAAAAATGCAGAAACATTACCTCATCACAGTGAAGTGGCAGTGGTGGTCCATCTGTGGTGGTTCATTCCATTCAGAAGCAGGTGTGTGTAGTTGGTGTATGAGCCTCCATGGTTCAGATCTTCAGCAGCTACTCTAGAGTTGATGGCTGTCTTTTTACTTGAGATGCCTAACATTTAAGCGGATGAATTATTCCTTTGTTTCAAAATACCAGCTATTAAATCAACCCTTCAGATCCTGGCTTTTATATCTCTATGATTATATTTGTCTTCTGCTTATTTTAAGTCCTTCTCTTCCTTTTATAACTTTGCTAAGATTCAAGGAAAGAAATATTCTCAATTAAACTTTTCTTTTGCTCCTAGTAGGACTCTTAGGCTGTGGTTAAACATTATATGATGGCTGCTATCCTAAGGTTGCTATACTGAAATAAAGCTATAACCATTACTACCCTGCTACATATCTCTGTAGTCTGCTTTTGAATAACTTTCATTGTTGTTTGTTCCATGTCTTAAAAAGAGTAAAGAAATATATGCATATAAAGACATCTGTTTGAGGGTGAATGACTTGAAGTTAAAGCTGTATGTTTTTTTCTTGTCAGACTGACAGAGCAGTACAGCTGCTGTTAGAAACAAGTTCAGAGAATGCACATTACTACTGCGATTCACTCAAAGCTTGCTTGGTAACAACTGTCACATCATCAGGTCCATCTCAAAGCACCATCAAGTTGGTAGCAACCAACATGATAGCTAACGGAAAGCTCTCAGGTAAAACAGGACTTAAATTTTCTGTTTGCTTATAAATTAGCAAGTCTGTTTGTTATTAATGCTTGTGATGCCACAGGGAGTGGAACGAGTCCTTTTCTGTAGCATACGTAAAATGAAGGAATGCTAGGAAGGAGGTATAATTAATAAAGATATTTTTTTCTGGTGGTGAATGATCTGCTCACTGTTGTATAGTAACACTTTTTTCCCCTATTATTTATTCTAATTTCTTATTTTCCAGAGGGTGTTCAGTTGCTGTGTCTGATAGATAAGGCTGCAGATGCTTGTCGCTACTTGCAAACTTATGGAGAATGGAATCGTGCAGCATGGCTTGCAAAGGTATGCAGTTTCTCTGCTTTTGCTGTCCTAACATGAATGACCTGCATAGATATGAAGGACAGTGATAGTATAAGATTTTCAAAGTTAAAAAACAGAAGGATCAATCTGAAAATAATATTTGTTCTTTCCATGTTTTAAGCTACAAGAAGCCAATGTGTTTAGCTAGCACTCACGGGTCCTTCAGCCTTTTGACTACTGAGGTCTGCCCTAGTCATCCAAATGACAAGGTTGGGCCCAAAAAATGGTTGGAATACTTTTCTAACTTCAATTTATGAAATTGCATATAGTCACAGTGACAGAGAAGGCATTGTGAAGTGCAGAAACCCATTCCTGGAAGTGGATAAATAATTAGACAGTGATTTAGTGCAGAACTCCATGTAGCATTTGTGCTGATTTGAACAGTAGCACCAACAACATTAACACCAACTGTGGTTTCAGTATGTACACATAAAATCATGTACCTGTAAAAGTACCTAGACTTAGCATTAATACTCTATATTAAATTGTGTAGGAAACAAGAGTCACTGAGGATTATATTTGAGTGAGTCTGTTTCTCCTGCAGAAAGTATGGAAAAAAGACTTTCTCAGATTTTCTAAATGGATCATTCTCTCAAGAAGAAATAAAGATGCATTGTCCTTCAGTCTTCAGTAAAGAATAAACATTCCCAACATCTTAGTACCTGAGGTTCTAGTTAAGTCTTATTTTAAGAAGAAAAAAAAAAAGTAAGAAAAAAAAAAGTTAAGCACATTTAAATATTGAGTAACCTGAATGGACTTCTGATATATCTGTGTAATTCTTTTTTGCTTTACTGTATTTGCTCAAAGGATTAGGACACTTTTTGAAATAAAACTGGTAATTTGAGATGCTTTTCCTTCTGCCCAAAGGACTGGAAGAAGTGAAAGAAAGTTCTGTTTAGTTAGAATTCATAATCATTTTTCCATCTCCTGAAGGTTCGCTTGAACTCGGAGGAGTGTGCTGATGTGTTAAAGCGTTGGGTGGATCACCTTTGCTCTCCACAAATCAACCAGAAGTCCAAAGCCATTCTTGTCCTCCTGTCACTTGGATGCTTTACAAAAGTTGCAGAGATGTTGCACAGGTACAACTGAAGCAGCATCACCTATGTTTTATGAACACAGCAGCTTAGAAGTCAAGGGGGAAGGAGAGGACCTACAATTTGCTTTTAGACATTTGCTCCTATTTCAGTGTGTGTTTTATGGTGTGTGCGTGTTTTGTGGTGTGTGTGTGATGTGGGAGTGTGAACATATGCCATGGTGGCAGCTCAGTGGTGGCACTGTTTTAACTCTGGTGATGTTCAGAAGCCTGGTACAGCTGTCAGAAGAGATCTGCCTCTCCAGAGCTACATGCAAACTTTTAGAAAGTCTGCGTGCAACTGTTTTGATGCAATGCTGAATATTTTTCTGTTTTTCTGTCCTAATAAATAATTCCTTTCCCCCCCTTGTTTTGCAGTATGAGATACTTTGATAGAGCGGCTTTATTTGTTGAAGCTTGTCTGAAGTATGGGGCATTTGAAGTCAACGATGATACAAATATCCTTTTTCTGAAATCCTGTCTTTGCATCTGTGTTACATATTTACAGTTTTGTGTGAATCAGCGTTAGGTTAACCAGCCAGCACAGGAATAGAAGATTCTGCTTTTGTTTTCCAGGATGTGTGCTTGAAGGAGGTGTGAGGAAAGAACTATAAAGGAATCATTTGCATAGATACATAAAACCTCCTTCTCCTGATGCTCTGTGAGGTCAGTGGCACTGGGAAACAAATAAAAAGTTAAAAATAGAAGTACAGATGATAAAATGTTCTTTACAGAACTCAGAAGTTGTTACTTCAGACTACATGGTAAGGTCAGTGGTTTGACAACCCTCTATTGACAACCACACTGCTACTGACTGAAATGCTGTGTGAAGCTTTCAGTTCTGGGAAGGTGAAAACAAGTGAAGTTAAAGGTCAGGATTCAGGGTCAGTCAGGATCTGAAAAGGTGTCTAAAGTGTTCTGCAGTACAGTCTGCCCTTCTTGACCGATCTTCTTGAACTCTGAACATTTGCTCTAACACTTTTATTTAGGTGTATGCAGTAAATTATAACGCACGTGTAAATAATACTTGACTGTTATCACTGATGACTCCTTTTAAATTAAAAAAGCCACTGTCCCATTATGGGAGGTAATGTCAGACGCATCGAGCTGGTGACCACATGAGCTACCAGTTTTTTATCTCACATTTTAATGTGATATTACTGTGTATGCTTCTGCTTATATGGAATTTGTCTGTTTTTATCATATGGTACTTCATTTATTGCCTGGTAAATGGTAATATGCATTCAGTAGTAGAATTTATTTGTAGATTCCCCTTTTAGAAGGGGAAGTAGAATTTTTTTCTGTTTTTTGTTTAGAACATACAGCAGCAACGTTCAGCATTTTTAGCTTGGGAGAGCTAAGGAGTGAGTTTAGAAAATGGGTTTTTATATTTTCATTTTGCTTTTCATGTGTGTCTTCCTTAATGCTTCCTTTACATAAACTGATCCACGCTGTCTATGCAGATTATGCCAGGGGCTTGAAGCTCCTGGGCTTTAGGCAAGGAGCTATTTTCTTTGCCTCAAAAGCAGGAGAAGTGGGTAAAGATTTATTGGTTGAGCTCAAACAGCCTAAAGGGGAAGTGATGGAAGCAACAGAAGAGTAACAATTCTGTATTTACTGCTAAGAAGAGTTTTCCTATCAAGCTGGATTGTCCATCAGATTGATATTCCACTGTGTGAAAATGCACTTTCTCTTGAATCACTGTAATAGCTCGTGTGATTTGAGCAAATAATGTTAAATGTGTGAGGAGGCAAATTTAAGAACTGTGTTGTTTATTCTTAAATTGTCTTCATTTTCAAGAGAGAATGAAAAAAAGGCTATGATAAAATTATACATGAATATTTTCAGCTTTTTCAACTATAGCAGAAATCAAACTTAACAAAATGCTGAAAGCATTCTGTACCTGTGTAAGAGCCTTCTCCATTTACTTCCAAAAATCAAATCTTTATAGTTCTTCACTACCGTTGTATTTATATGTATAAATGATTCAGTCTGTACTATAAAAATACGAATTTATGTAAAGAATAAATACAGATCACAAAAAACACACAGATCATTCCTGGAAAGTTGTTTTCTCAAATCCAATTTTTCTCTTTAAAATTACTGTTATTTTACATGAGTTCCCTTTGCTTCATACAAGGCAGGAATGGAATCTTTAACAGACTTATTTACGAAAGATTCCTAACATTTCAGAAACCAATGACATGTCTTCTTTTTCAGTTCAGATATTGTTATATTTGGTGTCGTTCATAATTGAGCACTGCGTGCACACCTTAGGGGCTAAATTCTGCCTTGTCTTAACTGTTTAATGGGATCAAAGGATGGAAAAATTATCCTACCTCAAAAAGCAGTAAGGTGGGCTCCTCAGAATGTTCAGAAGGATGCTAATGCTCTCTCCACAGTTACTATTTTGTAAGGTATTTCAATGTGTCCTGAACTAAGAGGTGGAAAGAACATTGGATGAAGCAAAAGATGTTGTTGTTTTTTTTTTCCATTGCTTTATGTGATATCACATCTTGTGGTCCATATACTTAGGGATGCTACTGAAAGCATCTCTCTTCATTTCTGTGCCAGTATTTCAGCAGGATCAAAACAGCTTCCCACAGTATTTTAGTGTTGATGTATTTGTTTTCATTATTGTTCCTCATGTTATGTTAGAAATGTCTTTTCTATTTATTACTGTTTGACTGAGTGATTTTGCAGCTGAAGAGTGGATGCTAATGTTAGACTGCATTTGCAAATGAAAGGCTGGCATGTGAAAATAAGTCTTGGCTGAAAAGGCTAATTATTTAAAGGAAGTTGTTGGAGCTGCTGAAATTCAGTATGAAGTAGTGAGAAGAACCATATCATGTAAGAAGTTTCCCATCTGAATGTAATTCGTGACCTTACTACTTAAAGTAACTGTGTCTTTGATTCTTCTTATGCTTGAAGATTTGTAAATGCATATTCCATATTCCTTCTTATAGGAGCACTAGCTTCATTACCTCTCTTCAACTCTGGAAACCTTTTAATTAAAATCTAGAATAGCATTTCTGAGAACACGCTGAAGGTTCAAGTTTTCAGTACTGATGGTTTTTGTACAAGTTGAAAATGTTTCATTGTTCTAGAAGTGAATGTTTTATATAGATAAGATAATGTATCTTACGTAGATTGTCCCACATCTTATATCCATCATTAAAGATGTACAGTGTCTTACAAATGATACTTACATACTTGCTTGGGAAAACAAATATACAATGAAATTTGCCTTAAGTATTAACTGGTGAGCAGAATTAAATGTCATTATCAGTGGGCTAAATTCAGGCTGGCATTGACTACAGAAGCACTCCTGAGTTCCTTTGCTTGATTTCAGTAGCAGAAATGTGGGACAGGGACACCAGAGACTTCATGTAAGCACACTCAGACTTTGGCAGATTACACAGAATGGTTTGTCGTTGGGTCTCTGGCAAAGGCCTTTTGATGCTGAATGTTTCTATATACTTCCAAGTGTGAAGGTGCAGAATACCATGTACTTATTCCCTAATGAAACTTCTATGATGAAAATACAGTGTGGAAGTGATTTAAAAGTTTCTTTAGATAGAAGTGCAATCACAGTAATAAAAGAAAAAGCTTTCTAGATCTGTGTGTCTTTATTTAATGCAAAAATGTCATCTGTTGCACTTGGATTGAATGCTGATGGTGTAATTGTTATTTTGCCTTCTGGACTGGAACGATGCTCATGGCTGCTTTTAGAAGGGGAAGTGATCATCCTTCATATGTATTAGGCACAATTGTCCTACTGCTCCCAATGACAGTCACAAATCTTTTAGGACTAAGTGGATTTGATCACCTGCCCAAACCTGTGTTCTATAATATGCCTAAGTACATAATTGCTGGTGGTTGGTAAAGTAACAACACTACTGAGTATGGAAAGGGCTGGAATGCAGTATTGTTTGCTGTAAGTGGTACATCAACTTTGAATCTGCAGCACGGGAAGTAGTGAAAAGAGGGACCTAACATTTCTCTACTGGGTCTGAAAATCAGATGAGAAAGGTAACTAAGCTTGCCTTGGTTGTGCTTAAGTTTTAGCCTACCCAATTTGTCACATGTTTTGAGTGGTTGGAGACATGGGTTGATGGTCGGACTTGTTGATCTGAGAGATCTTTCCAATCTTAATGATTCTATGAAACTTAAAAGCACGCTTTGTGGCTCTGTTAATCCCAGCAGTATCATTTAGTGGGGAACCCGATGTCAGATAATACCATGACAGTTATATTCCTTCCATTGATCCATTTATGACTTTCTGATAATGTGTGAAAATAAGACTACTCTTCACATGTCTTTGTGTTTACCCTGTTCCATTTTAACAGGCACACAGCTTTTAATAGAATATCTAATTGACCTTTACAGTGGATTAATCTTGACTTTCCAGGAAGGTAAGATCTGAAATTGATTTTGTTTTTGAAGCAGGACGGAAGATTTGAACACAGTGAAGTTGTTTTCTTGGGTCATGTGCACAACTCTTTGTTCTTTTCAAGCTCATCTTTCCTAATGGGTGGGCAGATGTTGGCAAAGCAGCAAATGAGGCTTTGCTGTCTGCCTGCAAAGAACTGTACTTTGTAGTGACTGCTTCCTTTGAGTGCTAGAGCTTCAGTTCAAAGTCAGCCAGAATGGGTGGGATCTTTGTATTTCTTTAAAGGGGAACCCAAATACAAGATTTACCCTTTCTAAATGCCTTGTTTCTGATGAGCATTCATTATAGGCATTGAATGGAGAGATCTGACAGAAGTACATACTGACAACTCAAATGGGAGTCACTGATTTCCATCCTGCAAAATTTAGCAGTGCTGAATAACGACGAGACTACTTTTGCTGATGGAACCAGTTTCAAAGCTACCAGTAAGCTCCCAGCCTCCTTCAAGAGAGATCTCTGACCTTTTCAGTGCGTTCTGTTCTTTTGCTTTCTCCTCAGCCCCTGTGTGCAAATGAAGTTGCAATGAGTTTGGGAAGAGGCAACCAGGTGACCGTGCAGCTGAAATGTCCTGAAATTCCTGTCGCCCCTAAATGTGTTTGTTCCACAGTCTGAGGACTTTCCAGCGAATTATCAGCACTGGTTTTTGCTGATTTCTACGTTATACAACTTGTCAATAGGAGCTGAAGAAAAGTACTGCAGAATAATGCTTCCTTTTCCCAACATTTAGGAAAGGAAGGCACACATAGCTATTCTTTCAAACTGGAAAAAAAACAAACAAACAAAAAAAAAAAACCCAAACACTGTTTTCCTTCTCCTTTCCCTTTAGAAAAACAGTTCTCAAATACTTATCAAGCCAAAGAGGCTTTTCTTTATGACACTTTCTTCCAGCTCTGTTCTGTGGTTTACCTCAGCATCTGCTTTCTTTTTCCACTTTCCCAACTTGTGCCTGGTTTTGATTAAAACCAAGCCGAGATGCATGGCAAGAAAAAAGCAGCCTTCCAACACCAGGAGAGCAGGAAGGCGATTTGTCAGCGATCGCCGGGTCCGGAATGTGATATTTTCTGGTAGCAGCTTTTGCTCCTAGTAGGACTGGGCTAACATACAGCTTTTACATTATTATTGTATGCCACAACCGTCTCATCAAAAAGCCAAGAGACATTCTTTGAACCCAACCAAAATCATCTGTTTATTCTTTCTGACTGCTTTGCAGGCAAATTCCTCACCACAGAATTAAGGGCAAAGGGCATTCTTCTCTTTGTGATTCCACCACGTTTTCATTTTCAATGAAGTTTCGTGTTTGTTTTTCTCCAAAATTCCACTGTTCTGTGGCAGCATGCCTCCAACCTGCCAGCACAAGAGGTGGTGTAAGTAGGCAGTGTAGATAAGCTTAACTCACTTTTATATTGTCTCATTGGATGTCTGCCTCACAGATACAGACTGGTGGCTGGATATATGTTTTTTTAATATTATTATATTTATTTATTATTATACTTACTCTCCCCTCTCTCCATTCCACCATCACTTTCCCTTCCCAGCTTTGTTTTCACTCATCCTCCAACTGCTGCCCCCTCCTCAGGGTGTAACCAAATCCCCTCTGGGAGCCACAAGAATGCGGTATTTCATTGAATGCCCCCCCGGATTTCTCAAACCATCAGTTTCCACTTCGTGCAGGAGAGGGCAGCAGAGCTCATGGAATGGGACAGTCGCTCACAGCGGTAGAATGAGTTCCAAGGGGTGTGCTTCATTTTCCCACTAACTCTGTCCTCGAAGTGGAGCAGCCCCAAGGAACCAGCCAGGCAGGACAAGCTGTTTTCGGTGTGATTTATGACTGGCTGCAGGCTGCTCGGGGAAGGAATACTGAGGACATTCAGGTATCTTATAATGCGATAAGAAGTTGGAGATTGGGTTAAGCTTAAGCACCAGGCTAACCCTCTCTGGAAATCTGCTTTGGCTTGATGAGTAAATGCTTGAAAATGCATAAGTACAACTTTAAGCATTACCTTGCCTCTAATGCAGACAGGTTGATCTGTTATATTCAGGTGGCTGGTAGCCCAGTCTAGTTTGGTCTATTTCTGTGTTGAACAACTGTTTCTTGATCATTCATTATTTACAATAAAGGGGAGATTTTGCTTCCTAGAAAATACTGAGCACAGAAATCACAGCAAGTGTGTGCTCTGTTCAGGTGTTGGAAGCAGTGTTTCTGCACCCACCTGGAGAATCAGAGGATGCTCATGCCAATAACCCATGGCATAATGCACTCCTGCTGAGGCACTGTGGATCCCAGAAGCTGATTTTCTGTGTGTGGGAGGGAGAAAGGAGCACAGAAAATTTACAACAGGAAAAGTTCTTTCGGACTGTTTTGAGACTTATATACCTCAGCACTGCTGGAATGGCCATATCTGGTGCATAGCAAATAGCTGGCTATGAGTTTCAGTATGATCTGAGCGTTTTCAAGTAAGCAAAAAGCATTGGAAGCACAGCTAGCCATCTGTTTTGAACAGCAAGATATCCTTAATCAATCTATTATGAATGTTGTTGTTGTTGTTATTTTTATAGCTTCCTAACTCTTGCACCCTGCTGTGTGTCTCCTGGCTACATGGTGTCATCCTTTTTGGAAGGAACCCAGCTGGAGCTGCCTCTCATCTAACCTGCAGACAGGTTAGTGACACTTCCAGCCCTACCTGAGACAGATCTGAATGCAGAGCAGTTCAGCAGGAATCCACCCCTGCGTGCTCAAATCAAGAGAGAATCAGATTCATCCGGCAGCTCAGCAAAGGACATGGTTTCTTTGGACCACGTGTGTATCCCCTTGGAGCTTTCAGTGGTTGGTGGCTATGGGGAAGTTCTCACTCAATACAAAGCATCTCATTTGCTAGATAGAATTCGTCAGCTAACATGGTAGAAAGCTGTGAGAAAGGCCATGATGAGTCCCATGTTGAAATTGCTCTCACAACTACTGGAACAGGTTGCCTAGTTTTACCTCATCTTTCTGTGGTGGTGCTCACTTTTTTGCCCACGACCCTGGGGAGGCAGTGAGATGCTCTGAGCAATGAGTATTGCTGAGTCTCTCACTTGCACATCCAGTCTGAAGCCAGCTCACTGACAGAAGTTGCACCCCAGGAGAATAATAAATTGCTTGCATAAGCAAAGATGATGTAAATGGGTGATGTCAGGGGAGCTCTTTCCTGAAGTTGTCCTGGGTTCACTGATGCAGTCTTTTCTTAGCTTTCATCTTATAGAAAGGTCTAAGGAATGAACTTCCTTCTCTCAGCCTCTGTTGTGATCCAGCAACAAAGCTGGGGCACAGGGCTGGGCTGCATCAGTCAGGACCGACCCATATAACCTAGCGTAATACGCAGAACACAGATTGTAATATCACAAAGGAGGAAAAAAAGAAGAAAAAAAAAAAAGATATTTTATAGATTGCATGTATTTTTGGCCTAACTACAGCAAGAATATTTTCATAGGAACCAAACATAATATTTGGAGGGGTGCCTCTTTGTATGTTAACTACGTATCTGACTTTCAAAATAAATCATTGACTTGATCAGAAAATAAGAGGGCCATAATTGTTTTATTTCAAAATTTCAACAATTGCATTTGTTTGTAGAGATGTTTGACTAACCATGCAACCATTGTGAAATATATCTATATTGACAAAAATAGTTCCTGTTGAGTACAGCTCTCTGTCATACAGAATTTTCAGTAAAAGTTATGTTAAAGCCATTTCTTCCTTAGCAATAATAATCAGTAATCTCTTTGGAGAACTTCATAAGTGTACTTTTTTGTCAGTCTAAAGCTTCTTAATCAGTACATTGAGAGTGAACAGGAGTTGGATTTGATAGTTCTGGTGGATCCCTTCCAGTCTGGAAATTCTATCATTTCAGATATTGGCCAACAACTACAAAACCAAACCACTACTTGTGAGGCAGGACTATGACAGGGGCTGAGCATTTCATTGCTCCAAGAGTTGCCCTCATCTTTGGTGAGGTGCCCAAGCAGGCAGGACTGGAGTGACAAATAGTGACAGTTTTGATGTTGTGCAGCTCAGAACATATTGTAGCTTGAAAGAACAGAGGAATCCCAACAGCAGACCTTCCTTTTTTTTTTTTTTTTTTTTTTTTTTTTTTTAAATTTTATTGTAGCACTTCATGCACCACGAATTAGAAACGATTTAATTTTGGCCTTAATCAGTTGCATTGCTGGCTGTTGACTCATCTGTTCTTCAAGATAATGTTTGATGCTACCCATGGCATTTTACCCATGTGATGTACAGTGCTATTTGCTTCTTATTTACAAGAGTACCTGCTTTGCTCCTCGCAAATCTTCCCCAGTCTTTTCTTGTTGTAGACTCTTCTCAATGATGACATGTTTTTACAGGGGAATGACTTGCACTGAAGGCTTGGTTCCCCCCAGAACTTTTCCTTCTTTTCAGGTCTCAGCAGGGATAGATCCCAGCCACCTTTTTCCTTAAGTTCTGTGTACAGTTCAAAGCTTTTCTAGTCAGTGTCTCCGTGGCAGAGGGTTTTATGGCAGTAATTATCTCGGAATGAATACTTGGTTGGGTTCAAAGGCCTCAATTAAGGGCCTTTTGATTTTGTGGTTTTTATAAAATTTCTGCGTGTGAATCATAGGCTGCTCTTTGATTTTGTTTTCCAAACTTCTCATTATTTAAAAAGTGGGGGCTTTGATCTGAATAAGATTGTTACAGGTTCTCTGTGGGATTCCAGTTCAGGATTCAGTAATAAAGTTGAGGGAAGAGTTAATTGCTTGGGCTCAATCCCATACCATTGTTCTGTCCCCTGACTCAATAACCAAAATCTTTAAGCTGAGATAGCTGATGGGAACAGTTGCATTCATACGAGGTGAATAATCTCCAAGAGAGCTTTTCACATCCACTGTGGTTCATCTTCAGGATGTAACTGAGTGTAGCTTTACTGCAGCCAATTGAAACAGCTGAAGATTTGCCCAAAGATTTCTTGTGTACCATTCCCTCACTAAATTCATTCATGGTAAGTTATTCAAAGGGAATGAAGTGAAAGGGGTTGTGGTGGAAGGGAAGGGAAAGGAAAAAGGAAAGGGAATTCATATTTGCTTTGAATCTTTGTAGAAAAATGTTGGATTCTTTCCTGCAACTTTGGCAGCTTCTGATTCAGCTCTGGCAGTAATTATTCAACATGAAGATGGATTCTGTCTGAGAGAGATAGAAAAAAAGCAACACAATTCCCAGGGAGTCTTGACAGTCTATGCAATTAAACTGATCTCTGACATCTCTGGACAGTGGGATATGATGGAAATGAAGTTCATATTTGAGATAAATAAATTCTTAAGGTCACAGTATTTCTGCATCTGCCCCATAGTTGCAGGAGGTCATCTTTTAGGAAGATACCCAATGCAGATTGAGATCCTTATTTAAAATTACCGCTTCTGCTAAAAATAAGTAAATAAATACATAATAAAAACTAAAAGTGCTGAGTTTCCAGCTTGAATCAGCCTGGCTTCATGTCCTCACCATTCATCAGAGAGCAGCCAAGGGCATCTCTGTGTGTCGGATCCAACAGAGGGATGCTGGGCATTGGCCAGGTCCCACCCGAGTGGGGCTGGACAGCTTGGCTGGAGGAGCTGTGCCACTCACCCTGCTCCCCAGGGCCCAGTGGCTCGCTGCCCAAGTTCCATAGGAACAGTGAGGTGTGGAAGCCTCCCCGTGAAGCACTGCATTTTGAGTTTCGCCAAAGGGTTGCTGGTTTCTCATCCACTTAGATGTGCCTTCAGGAAGGTGTCATTTTACCCTTGTCGTCCTCAGAGCTGAGATTTTCATTCTGATTGTATTTCAGCTCCTGAACTTCCCACAGCAGTGATTCTTTCAGTAAAGACTCCTCTCATCAAACAGTCTTGTGCGAGATCAGTTGTGTTATCTACCCAAAGCAGAAAAGTCTAGGCTAGGCTACATTTAGAACGTGTCCCATGCTGCTAATTGAAAGTAATCACTCCAACCTGTCCTTAGCAGCAATTCTGATGGTCTTTCTAGACATAATGAATAACGTGACCTGTTATCTTTCTAATGGGTATCAGTGGTGAAATGTAAGCTCAAATCATGACTGAATACAAGTTAATACCTTTTACATTATCTATTGAAAATAATTTGTAACTTCTGATCAGTCCATGAGCCTGTATTTCTGTTGAGAGATGTTTGTTGGATCTCATGGTCCAGGGAGTCTTCTCTTCTGTAACTTTCAGCTGGAGTGGGCAATTCAGCAGGTGAAAGCTGAAAAAAATATTTAATCTTGATAAGAAAATGCAGGTTTTTTGGACTGATTTTTTTTTTTTTTTTTTCCCATAGCAATGTATCTGATTCCAAAAGCAGATCTTATGATGAGACTGTCTTGTTTAGGACTGCAACTCAGTCAGGTGAAGACACCAAAGCCAAATGGGCAGCCCAGCAGTCCCAAGTTCCTGTGAGCACCTGACCACCATGTGAGTACATGGCCTGAAGCTTTTGCTTCCCAGTTGTATTTTTTTTTATTTTTTTTTTGTGGGGAGAGTGTGGGAATTCACAGATAACGTTTGGTTTTCTGAATGTAATGACTCTTCAAAAGTCCTGTTTATTTATCATTCCTAACTGAAGTTCCCCTTTTTCTGTTCTCTTTCTCTCTCCCCCCTCATTTCCTTCAGCAGTTCGGTTAAATAGGCTTAAACCCTATTACACCTTGAGTTGCTGACTCAGTAAATCAGAAAAGGCTTTGGCAACATCTGCTTGCGATCCTGTAACCAGATCAACAGACTTTGAGCCAGCACAGGGATATGAAGAGAAGTTTGGGAGCACAAGGCATTAGCCAATACTATTCTCATCATTTCCAGACATTTTCTCTGAAGTGGTTTATCCATACTCCAAACTGGATCAAGCCAAAAAGGGAGTGCTAGCTTTAAGGCATACATGGTGTATACTTAATAAAAGGAGGCTTTCAAGAGAGGAATGTATGAGATAATGCAATCCAAGAGCAAGAGTAACTCATGCTTCTACAAGTAATATGCATTTCAGTGTCTGTAGCTGATAGCCTGCCCCTACTTGTCCATGCTAATTATCTCTGCTAGGAGAATGTTCAGCTCTTTGTGATCAAGAAAAACTTCTTAGCTGCCAGCTAATACATTTACAAATATATGTGACTTAGTGAATCAGCATGTAGACACATCTATTGAGGTTGGTGAACAGTCTCCAGTTGGATAGCGTAAGTGTGACACAGAAGAAAAAGCTAGACTAAGAACAAGAGACATATCAAATCTCAGAGCCAAACCAACATGGTGTGTGATAATATCTTTGTCATTTGGCATCCTGAAGTAAAAAAAAAAAAAAAAAAGCCAGAGCAAATTTTGTAACCTACACCAGACAAGGCTTTTTTAAAGAAAGACACACACACACACGCTAAGAACAGCGTAAGTTGATTGTCCAGGGGCAACAGAGTAAGGCTGGCTTCTCATGGCCTCCCACAATACAATTTTCTGTCTGCATTAAATATGCTCACTGTCTGTACCAAATACGTCTTCTAATGCAGCTGAAAAGACATTGCTTTTTGAGTCTCAGTTGACATCCAGGCATTATGCTGTGTGCAGCCGTAAACTCCTCCACGCAGATTATACATCTCAACTGCTAAAAGCTTTTGCTAAGAGGGAAAAAGCATGTTCCTGAGCTAGTGGAAAGAACGAAGGCAAAAAACATTTCCTGCTTCTATAAAATATGCATTTGAAAATACAATATTTCATTACAATGGTCATTTGGAAACTGCAGCTGGGTTTTGTGCGGTCTGGTGTTGAAAACTCTCAGGGTGGAGACAGCACAGCTTCTGGGGCAGCCTGCTCCTCTGGCCTTATGAGGAAAAGCTTTGGTACTGGCATTATGGCACTTGACTCTGGTTATTTGTAATGATGAGATAAATGTAAGAACAGTGGCCTTTGACACTCCTCTGTTTCTGTGAGAAGATGTGGCCCTCCACCATCTGTCTTTGGAGGCAGTGCTTTGTCACTGGATGGCTCCCTGTTTTGGGAGAGGATTTATCCAACCTCTTCTGATGGACCTATTCCGTCTAATAATAAGTATTTCTGGAAGGCAAAGTGAGTAGTTGGCTGGACCCTTGGTGAAGACAGGAGCAGACAGGAATTCTTGCTTTGCAGTATTTCATAGGGGGTCTTACCTGGAGGGTGCTTTGCTGCTGCTTGTTTGATGCACCCATTGAGTAGGTTGGAATAAAAGAGTGGTTGAGTTTTAGTGCAAGATGGAGCTTCTGCAGTCTGCATCTAAACTCCAGGAGCTTTCCTAAGGACGTTGGTTGCCTTTGCCATTGCAAATTGGGGTTTTAGAGGCTGTAAACACACACTTCCCATGGGTTACCTGCTATGAGTTTCAGTCTTGGCCATAGACATCACTGTCTGATCTGCACTGGGAATAGCAGTGAAGAATTCTGAGGTTTTTTTCACCTCCCATGCTGTAGTGGAGTAACAAAGAACTCAAACTGTACTCAATGTGTGTTTTAACTTCAAACATTGAAAATAGCTGAATAGCAGCAAAAGCACGCTCTGCAGTAGCAGTATGCAGAGCCTTAAGTGGTTGGCAGGCAGTCATCTGATGTTTCACTAGGGCTCCTCACACACTCCAATTTCAGCACTTGTTTAACTGTTTGGCTGACCAAAGCCAAGAACTCTGACTACTGAATAATCATGTCTCGTGTTAGTACCTGTATAAGTACGTGTATATTATTGACGTATGGATGGCTGGAAGCAATTTGAGTTCTGTTGACAATTTATTTATCTATTTATTGGCGGAAATATGGGAGGTAGAAATTCAGAGTTTCTTTGCTTGTTGATGCTGACCTCTTCTGTGGCCTTAGGAGTGACGTATGTATGCATGCAAAACATGGCAGGAATATTAACACCTACAAGTCATTAGGCTTTATGGCTGTTGATTAAGAAATTCTTTGAAGAGGTATTTTTTAATACAAAGGATCACAATGTGATGGTATAGTTTGAAGATTTTTATTGTTGCTTACATGTTGACATTAAAATAATGATTTCATTTTCTGACTCGAAGAAGAACTGTTGAGAAAAATTCGAATGTTTGCCAAAAAGTAATGCCTGTGTTTATGATGGATCTTATCTGTAAAGATTAACCAGACGGGAAATGGAGACTGCTTGAAAAACTCTTTGCCACAGAAAATGTGATTTTAAATGTAAAATTTTAATTTTAATGCATGTAAGGAAAGAACAGCAGATTCTGAAGATGTGTGCTCAGGAATGCCCTTTATCTCTGCAGTCCTCTTACTATGGATGGGACTGTTCAGATGAATGGAGGCTGCAGGACTGGATCCCCGCTAAATACTTGATTTAATGGGATAATATTCTGAGCTTTTTGAAATGAGATTCAGGTTACTTAAAAACATATTTATAACTCACTGGAAGTGTTTGCTGTTCCCAGGTTATTTGTCTTTCTCTATTGGTTGTGTCTGATACATAGCACACAATAACGCTGTGTGGAACACAAGTATTTCCCATTCATTTTGAGCTTGTTCAGGTAAAATAACCATAGTTTAGAACACCATTAAAAGCAAACAAAAAAGAAGACAAAAATCAAAACCTTTTCAATTTCTTTCATCATAAAGAAAGCACTAAAATCTCAGGATAAAAAAGTGAAATAAAATATGGAAGGTTAACCTGAATTATGACATAGATTCTGATATGTTCACATCTTTATTTAGAAAAAAAAGTTATTTGGAAGACTCCTGTGACAAAAATTACATAACTAAAATGACATTTAGGCAGAATTTACAGAGCTATGCCAGAAACATTGATATGGAGATCTTGTTTTTGTGTCTTGTATCTTTTCCAGGTTCTGAAACAAGTGTGAGGTGCGTGGTCACCCCATGGAGCTCTTGCCTCCTTCTGGACCATCCTGACCTGCTCTAGTTTGGACAACTTCATTCAGAATCTGCAGTTGCCTTACAGAGAGAGTGGTGAGGTACTGGAACAGGCTGCCCAGAAAGGCTGTGGATGCCCTGTCCCTGGAGGTGTTCAAGGCCAGATTGGATGGGGCCCTGGGCAGCCTGGTCTAGCATTAACCTGTCTAGTATTAAATGGGGAGGTTGGTGGCCCTGCATGTGGCAGGGGGTTGGAGATTAATGATCCTTGAGGTCCCTTCCAACCCTGGCCATTCTGTGATTCTGTGATTTTCCATGGTGGACTGATGGCTACTGCATCAGCACAGAGGTGGGTGACTGTTTCTCCCTTGCCTCCTTAGCTCCCACTTCTCCCAAAATTGTGCTGCTCTATCCAGGCCCTTGACTATTCTGTGCGGAGACAGCTTCAGCATGAGAGATGGGTGATGAGATGTGAAACCATGAATACAGAGCCAAAGGCAAAGGGGAGTCAGCCAGGCGTGTGCTCACAAGACTTTGGTGCTACTCCTTTGGACTCCATCACTGTTGTTTCTGTCATTTGGAGTCAGCTCTCTTGGCCTCTTCCAAAAGATGCAACGCATTTGTTAACAAGGGGATAGATGCTTTACAAAGAGCTATGCAATTCGTCACTCACTGAGGACCTCGTTTCTGCAGATACATCTCCTAAATGGTGCACTTGGCATCAGGAATAGTCCTGCTGAAACATCTCATCAGTGAGCATACGTATTTATGGTTTGCTGTAACATATTTGCATGAACTAGTTGCTGCTTGGCTTCCTAATAAAATGTTTAAGAAATTGCTTCTGTACCATTCCATGTTATGATACTCAACTCACTTCTTCAAAACACATTTAAATTTCCATCTAAAGCATACTGGCTATACAGAGAGCAGTTTAAGAGTTGGCATTGCTCTGTTAATGCCCAGCCAGCACTTCTGTATGTGTGCACGAGATTAATGTACTTGAGATCAGATGGTGCTGCTTCTGATTGAACCTGAGCTTTGTGTATTTCAAGTAGAACTCTCAAAGCAAAGAACCTGGTGTGAGGGTCTGGGGAAGGGCTCAGCGTCAGACCCTTTATCATAGAATCATAGAATGGCCTGGGTTGAAGAGGACCACAATGATCATCTACTTTCAAGCCCCCTACTACGTGCAGGGTCACCAGCTACCAGACCAGGATGCCCTGAGCCACATCCAGCCTGGCCTTGAATGCCTCCATGGATGGGACATCCACAGCCTCCTTGGGAAACCTGTAAACAGTGTGTCACCACCTCTTTCCTACAGCTACCTCCAAAGATTTATTTTATTTTGGCTATAATGGTGAAAACAAATTCACCACTCATGTAGGTTAAAGATCTTATCAGACCAACTTTAGTACAAAGTGCGTTTGACGTTCAAGCTGTGAACCCTTGGAAATAGGGGCTTATAAGGACATTGCAGACAGAGTGTTTAGCATTGCAGTGGAGTTGATGCAAGCATGGCTGGCTAGAATAATCTTGTTTTTAAGGTAAAGATTTGGATCTGTTTTTACACAACAATGTCTTGGAAATAGAGGGAAAGCATTTCTTAGGATGACTCATAAAAGTGCTTTAGAAATGCCATTAAGATTTAAGGCATAATACAGATCCTATAAATCTACTCTGCATTCTTTCACTGGGAATGAGTGACTTTTATGAAAACTGGGGATTATAAATCAAAAGCCTAAATAAGGGTGGGTTTTTTTGACATGTAAATATAGATTATACATTAGCTGAGCCCTGCCTTGACGGCCTAGTGTTTCCACCAGGGGCAAACAAAGTGAGCATTATTCTCCTGAGCACCAGTTTTACCTTGTAAAAGCTGGTTAGCAAAAATGTAGGGAAGCATTGCTGCTGGGAGAAAATGGTCAGTGCTTTGGGAGGGGGAACTTTCTGCTGTCTTGCTCAGTCCTGCTTCTTCATCTCCCTGTTTGTTCATCTGCTGTGTACAACTGTGTGTTTTCATGGCAGTATCCATGCCAAACTGCCCTTCAAAACGATGAAACGTCCTTAGGAAATGCCAACAGCTTTCCATCGCGCTACTGCAAATATACCTGACCATTTGGCCTCATCCTAATTTGTTTTTCGCGTCGTATCCTGTCCCCACCCCATAATTCTTGGGTGAAATCTGGTGCAGCAGTGCCCTCCGGCCCCCAGCCCCTATCTGCAGCCCAGGCTCATGGCAGCAGTGGTTTACTCAGCCTTATCTAGCCCTACGCTTCTATATTTAAACAAGGAGGGCTCTTGTTGGCTGAACTTGTATAAAACATCTTTTGCCTGAATGGCTGACTTGTAAAGAAAGGGCATCTATCACTTTTATGCGGCATTTCAAAGAAGAAGGCATTTAATAACACTGTAAGACAAAGAAGGGAGTCTGTCTCAATGCACAACTGGCCGGCTAATGATTAACTTCTCAGTACTTAATTGGTTTGTGGCAGAAAAAACACAGCACTGAGGTATTGCTCAGTGTTGTGCTAAGGAGCTTGTCACACTAAAGGGATACCAGAAACACGTGCAGTTGGTGTAAAATAGTATGTAATTCAGTTCAAATAGTGCATAGCTATGATACTTGCAGGTGCTTATACATTTAAATGCAGAAGAGAACACTGAGCCTCATGTGTGTGTTGGTTTCCCTATAGTATTACTCCTTTTTTCTTGATTTCTACTTGTTAGAGAACTAAGAAGTTTGCTTATCTTCCTTCTAACTACTCCAAAAGTTGTAGATAAACTCTTCTTCTTCCATCTATGGAAGAACTCTTAGCCAGTACAACAAGAGGCAATAAAATCCTCTGCAGTGTTTTTTTTTACATAATCCAAAAGCATTTCACAAATATAGACTTAAGCTAGGGAAAAAGGCAAAACAAAGCAGGAAATTGTTACAGGAGGTGAGACTGTTTCATTTGTAGTGATTTTATCCTTTTTCTAAGAATCAAATTAACATAAGGCAGCTCTCCAGTTGCTTCTCTTTATGGGAAATAGAAATAGAAATCCTTTCTTTAGGAAAAAAAATATTCCATTTTTTTTTAGTGAGTTTCACATCTCCCTTGCTAGGCCATAGCACTCCATAAAGAGCACTAGCACAATAACAGCCTGTTGTATGGAATTCGGTGTATACATGCCTCAATACTATCCCTAAAGATGGTCTGAGGAACCAATGGAAAGACAGGAAAATAGAGAGCAGGGAAAAATTTATATTTCTTTTAGTTGGGATTGCAGCTTTCATAGTTTACAAAATTTGTTGTCTTTTTTTTAACTCTAATCCACGAGTCATATTTTTGCTGAAAAAAACAGGTACCTTATGTGTCCGGTTTGTTTTTAGGGACACACATATTGCAAATGAGGAAGAACAGGATGTGTTGACAATCCATTGGAAGACCCAATGTCGAATCCTCTTGGGGATTGTTATATGCACTTCCAATTGAAATGGTGTAAAAGTGAGACAGTTGGGGAAAAAAAAAGAAAAAAAAGTATATATTTTTACGTCAACTATAGGAAACTGCACACGGTACCTTTGAGCCTGCTGTGGTTTATAAAAGCAGCAACACTCAGCATGCATCTTACCAAGTAGTCATGATCCTGAAAATGTTTCAGCAAAGTGCTGTCCCCATTGCAATTAGAACTGCCGTATGGCTCTGGCCTGCTTACATTTTGGCCTAAATTTCTTAAAAGGTGTTTGAACTTTTGTGAACCCAAAAAGCCTAGGCTGAGGACATGGGGCTGTGATTATTAAACACTTTTTCAATGTCTCTAACAGCTTTCACCCAAAGACCTTAGGACACTTGAATGCACTCATGATTAACTGCACTCTCTGCACTTTGTCCCAGTAGAAAACACCTGGGAAAGCCATGTCAGCTCTGAATATACTTTCCCAACATGAGGACACAGTGGAGCAGGACCTGGACCAAAATCCATTTTAAAATACTTCAGATGCTGAAGCGGTTCTGCTTTCCAGCTCCGCGTTTTGAGTGGCCCCGTTCTTCACTGTGATTTAAATCGTTAAAACCACTGCCAAACTCCAGACAAAAGACAGATCGCAGCTCAGCACCAACTTTTTGTGATGATTATACAGCGAGATGAAGTATAGGTGTATGATTTGAAGACACAGTTTCCCATGTTTTCCTTTCCTTTGCAGGACTTTAGAGGAGGAGGAAAGAAACTTTCCAACTGCAACATACGGTGTAGAAAAGCATACCGAAGACTGAGCTCTGCCCCAGTGTTAAGATGACAGCAATCAGGCTGTTGTCACCAAAACCCTCAGTCAATCACTGCCATTGACACAAATATAGAGCTGGCACCGGGCACAGTGCTTGTGTTTGCTCTAGGGATGTTCTGCAGCACTAAGGGACACAGTTTGGTGGTGGCACTTGGTAGGTGAGGTTGACAGTTGGACTTTGATGATCTCGAAGGTCTTTTCCAACCAAAATGCTTCCACGGTTTTATAAGTCTATAAAGAGGCCCTTGCCAACCTCTTGAAAAAGAGCTGCATCAGTCACTCCTCACCACCGGTGGTGGTTGGATAGTGATGGCTTTCTTTTTAAAAGAAAAAAAAGTCACGTTTATGCTGCAGCTGGCTTTGCTGTCTATGTGACTGGATTTTGTTTGTTTGAACATCTCTGAAAGCAACTGTCAGCACCGATGCTTGAAAGTCTACTTCGTTCTTTCAGTATTTAGGACACAGCTAAGCATAACACCACAGGGTTGCACAGCCAAAGCTTTCTGCCAGCTCTCTTACGTGACTGGGGTTTTATAGCGATGTCACACCCAGGTGTGACTGACGACTCATAAAGACACAGAAGTTAGAGGTGGAAAAGATTGCTAGGTCACCAGCCCCGTTTCCCTGCCAGGGTGGGATATGTTGCAGGTGTTTCTGCTCTGAGGCTCACAGAAGTGCTGTGCCAGTGCTGGTTGTCATTCATTATTGTCCCTGGGAGCCCAGGATTATCTCCTGTGGTTCTGAAAACCGCCTTCCTGCAGCAGTGAGAGTCCCACTGCTCAGTTCTTCCCAGACTTGGGACAACACTGTTTGAAACACGATCTCCTGTGATCTCTTGTCCAGAAGACTGGAGGACAATAAAGCACATGGGTTAATTTGCTTTATACACATGGCTGGTGAGAGCTGGACAGCGAGCTGTACCCGCTCTACATGATATCTTAGCCTCTCCCTGCCTATTTGTAAATCAGGGAGAACTTTCCTTTTGCTATAGGGAAGTTCATTCACAGTCAAGCATTCTCTTCCCCTTCTTAGTAGCTAAGTGTTAAAGTCACTGGAGTCTTTTGTTATAATGCTTTATATATATCATTTATGTATCATTACTAGCTGTATTTTACATATTGTCTGTACTTGTAGAAGTAGGTACATTGTGTGTGTGTGGGTGTGGGTGTGTGTGTGTGTGTGTGTGTGTATATATTGCTTCTTATAATTGCAAGTAAGAATGAATTTCTTTTACTATTTTATGAGACTCCTAATACATCTGACTCAAAGAAGCTAGAATTAAAGCAAATAGTATTTCCCTATTTTACCACAATATGAAATCCCGTTTGCTCTCTGACTGCACATCAAATGTTGACATTAACTAGCAGATATGCCACTTCCATGCCAGGGTTTCATTCTTGGAACATGAGATCAGGCTGATTCTGTGAAAATAAATATGAAAGAAAACACGCTCAGCGAAGTGCTCAGCTCATAAAGGCGCAGTGCGAAGAAATCTGGGCAGCCACCTCCACCCCCTCTGAGCTCGCTCAGCTTGCAGCTCACACTTCCCAAGATTTGCATTACAGTTGTGTTTTTTTGCAGGTAGCCAGTATGAGTCCATTTTTGTTTAGTTATATAGCTTCAGTCTCCAGTTCCCCCCAACCTGGTGCCGTGTTCTGAGTGTACTCTTTTCTAGATACTGCAAGAATCAGATCTGTGGTTATTTTTCATCCCCTTCTGTTTCATAATAACCTGGCACTTCCTCAGTTTGCGTTGTTACAAATCTTGAGACTTGTGTTTTTGTAAAGTGTTTTTTTTTTTTCCTTCTCTTTGTCAGCTTCCATAAGTTTCAGATATGACTGTACAATGAGACCCAGCACGCTGTGAGCCTACTTTTTCTGCACAGTGGCACACAGTCCCCTTGCCTCATATTTGCAAGACTCGTCTATAGGACTTAGAATCACAGAATCCTTAGAGTTGGAACGGACTTCAAAAGGTCATTTAGTCCAACTCCCCTGCAATGAACAGAGAAAAACACACCTAGATCAGGTTACCCAGGACATGATCCAGCCTTGCCTTGGAAGTCTCCAGGGATGGGGCATCAACTACATCTCTGGGCAACCTGTTCCAGTGCCTCGTTACCCTCACTTGTAAAAGACAGCAGCAGCCAAGTTCATTCAGCTTTTGTTATCACCTTTGAACACACCCAGTCAGATGAAATGGACCCATTTTCTACTGTCCCTTTCTCTTCTGTCCAGACTCTGTCCAGCCCAAAGAGGTATAAATAATATCAATATTGTCTGTGTTATGCATATATGTATCTGCTCCATCCTTTAAGGATTTAACAAGCTCAGGCCTACCCTTCTATGTAGGGCGATACTCTGAGCACTGTGTGAACCTGCTCCTTTCAGGATCAAATCCAAGAAAGACCAGATGAAAACAGGTAACTGTCTAAAGGAAGAAAAAGGGGAGGGAAATTTTCTTCCCTGGAATTCCATTTAGAGCTGAACAGGGAGTCCTGGGTTGAAAGGTTAGAAAGAGAAGTTATTTTTGTTTCTGGTGGAGTTCTTGTTGGAGAAAAGTGTTGAAACAAGTGAGCGTTGGGGTTAAGAAAGTTTCTATGATCAAGTACGTGGTAGCTGAGAATTTGCTTTAAATAATTTCAGTATAACTAGTGAGCAGGGAAATTAATTTCCTTTCACAGTGATGTGGTGGAAAGGCAAAACATTGGGTTACACCTAAGACGAAAGGAAAGGTAACGCTTTGCATTAAATTCCTTGTGCATTTCCTAGTTTCACAGACAGCTTTGAAATTTATAGTGTAGATGCAGCAGTTGGAAGTACACGCTCACCTTGCCTGACCTCCCACATAACACCAGCCTTTGAATCTGGCCCTGTAATTTCTGCATCCAGCACCTGTCTCTGTTTGAGCTATAACATGTCTCTTAGATATCCATCTAGTCCTAACTGGGAGACTGCAAATAAAAGAAATCCATCACATCCATAGGTATCTGTGTTTAAATCACTAAGATAAGCCTGTATATCCAAGGCTTTTCCTGAGGACAAGACAGCAACAAGAATTTGCAGTAGAGGCCAGCACTCGTGGGAGGGTGAACATCTGCAGGTCCAAACTTTCTGTTCACAAAGCTCCAAAATGGGGGAAGCACAAAGCATTGCTCCAGGCGCCACACAACATAAAGGTAACATTGTTATGGAGAGGACTTGCTCAGGATGTGTTCTTCACAAAGTTAAAGGACTTTGATGGAGTCAGTTGGTCTTCATGGCTGACAGGTGGGAGACTAGATATAATTAACTGAGAGCAAATTAAAAACAATTTGGGAAAGTGTGTGTGTAATGCTATCTGTGAAAACATATCTGTTTTCATACTATATCTCTTTACAAACCATCTTCCCTCTGTCCCAACTAATACAAAAGAATGTTGTAACAATATTTCACTTGCTTTTTTGTTACTGGGGGACGTTCAAGAGTTTACTGGTTTTGTTAGCTGTAGCTTCCCTCTGTAGAGAATGGAAGGAAGCTTGTTTCTATCTTTCTGCTCCCTGTGCTCTGAGTGGTTCCTCCGTCCCAGATCGTACTGTGGACCACCAGGTGGTCACTTAATGCATCCTGAGCTGCAGACAACTGGTACATTCCTTCCTGAGCATCCTTGATACCTCCTCCCTGGAAGGGAAGATACAAGGTGGTTGCCACCATTACATTCACCGTCCCCTTGACAATGCTTTTCAAAAAACACAGCCACAGCTTCTCAGACCTGAGCATGAACTTTCAGGTAGGCCAGTTTCAATGGCAGTTGACAACACGCTTTCTGTATTACTGAAGCAGCATTCTTCTTATCAAAGCCTGAACAAATTAGCTGACTCGAACCATGCAATGGCTGTGTATCCTTTCCATATAGATCTTTTGATACGCTTTAACATGTTGGGGAATTTTCTTATCTTTGTGTTTTGTTTTCTTATTTCTAAACCTGCACGGTAAGCCCCTGAATCCTTACACTTTCACTTAACCCCGTTTCTGTCTCCCACCCTCCTCAATACAGACCTTCTGTTCTTAGCACACATCAATCAAAGCATAAATCCCAGAGACAAACACCTTGCCCATGCAGCTGCTGGGTGGCAGGAACCTCGCATGGCAGAGCCAAGGCACTGCCCAGACCCCAGCTGGTGCCCATCAGCCCTATTCCTCCATCTTCATTGCATCTCACGGGAAAGGCTTTCTGAAACACATGTGCTCATTCTGTGGAATAAGCCCTGGCTGACTCACTCAGAAATAACAATAGGATTTCCTCTGAGGGGAATGTGTGTAAGTATACCCTCTCACTGACTCTTCTACCACCTTTGGGTACCTGCTTTCACTTCATACTCCAACAGTGTGAATTTGTATATTTCTCATACTGTTGTTCTTTGTCTTCTGTTTGTTGTTCCATCAGCGAGATCTGTGAAGTTTAAGCCATCTGAGTTTACAGTCAATTCAGTTCCATAAACTCCTACTGGATTTATTTTTTACCTGAGTTAACTTTCCCACTGATCGTTCTTTAGTTCCTTTGTCTTGTGCTGTTTTGCCAATTACAGCCATCCAGGAGAGATTTGCAGTGTTTAAGATGACTGAGGTAACCCCTAGGTTATATTGTTCCAAGTGTTTCTGCGTTCACCCAGACCACTCCAGCACTACATTTATTTGCTTCCATGCTACAGAAAGAGCTGCTCCACGTTTTTAGTGCATCTCAGGACAGAATGGCCACTATTGTTCCTAAATGACTACACAGGCATCTGAAAGCCATTCTGGTTAATTTAACTACAAAGGTATAATGAATCCAAAAAAATGTAGGAACCTTACATAGATTCAGTAATCTCTTTCAAGACTAATGAAGTTCCCCAGCCTCTCAGAAAACTACCTAAACAAGTGCTCTGGTGTGGGTTTCTTTTCCCCCCCTCATAGAAGCCTCTTAAAAGGAGAGTGAGTGGGTCACCACCAGGTCAAGAGCCTGTGGTTATGAACGTTACCTTTCATTCACTGCAATCAGTCATCACACAGCCCTGCATGATGTCGGGTACAGCCTTGTGTCACCAGTCCTTCAACATGAGGTAAGGCGCTTATGGGTGGCAGCACCGAGTGCGTGGCCCAAAGTGGTATGCAGTGCAATAATTCACCTCTTCCATCCAAAACTTAGTTAAAAGTTATGTAGGACAACTTTAAGGGAGTAGAACATGCTGTGTTCTTCACCCAGTATTCATTTCAAGTTGTGGGCAGTTTTATCTAGCAGTTATTTAAATGCAGTTGACCTGTACATCGTGAATGAAATGACATTTTAAAAAGCTACTAAGTGTTTTGTATTAAGAAAGTACAAGTACAATCATTAAAATACTTGGGCCTGAGATATTAACAAAAAAAAAAAAAAAGAGAAAGATAAAATCTTGAAAATGTGCTTCATGAAGACCAAGGTAGCCATGAGGAAAAGATTAATGCTATTCATTAATCTATCATAATACATCTATTCCAATTATTTTAGTCTTTATTAAGAAATAATATCTGAGAAAACACAAAATACCAAAGTTTACCCTCCTGACACATAGTGAGATTAATGCATCTAGTTAGTAGCCTAGTTTCATGGATATACACACAGGGGTTATAAGCACCTGACAGCACAGTATCTGCCTACACCAACCCTTATTAAACTTCTATTACTTGCACTACCATTCTGAAAATTATAAAGAGTTTGAGTCCTATAAAAGAATTTAGGAGTCCTATACATAACACCCCAGTACACTGAAAGCCCTCATTCTTGGGTCTAGCTGCTGCTTGGAATTAGCAGACCTGGAAATGAATTAAATGCAATTTTATTTATTTATTTTTAAATCAGAATAACAAGCATATGCTCTGCAGAGCTGTATGCTTCAAGGAATCTATTGTACCAAAATTAAAATTCCTATCTCAGACAGTTATGAGGAAAAACAAAAAAACCCTTTGGATGACTCTTCTAGGGAAATTTTGTGGTATTGTTCTTCCAGGTCAGGAGCATGCTGGTAGATGTCAATAGTTACCAGTGCTCTTTCCTCTGGGCTGTTCAAACTGATAAAACTTCTAAAATTAGTAAAGATGGAACTTGCTTCATCAACCATTAACTATTTAAAAGTTAGAAATCTATTTCAAACAAACTACCTATCCTAGGCAAAGAGGTAGACACCAAGTAGCAATTCTTCCCACCTATTTAGAGAGAGAAGTCTGAAGACAGGGTGGGTACTAAAGTAGTCTTTAATCTTTCTTCATGCATGAGGAGCAGAACTTACCACGCTGTTAGGCAGAGCATAGAAAATATGAGGTAAAGTGTTTATTTTCCAAGAGCAATTAAGTGCTAGGGAGGTCCTGCCTAACTGGCTGGTTTGGCCTATCCAATGCACGATGATATTTGTAACGCTATAACATGACAGAAAGTACAGCGATAATAGCAGAGCAGCAATGACTTTGACTACAGCAAATACAGAACAAGCCCAAATGCAGCAGATACACACACAAAAACAAAGAGAATGAAAAAAAAATAAATTCCACTTACCTTTGGAAAGCCTCAGGTAGGCACAAATCCCCAGGGATACACCTTTGCCTCCAGTGCCAACCCTTAAATGAGGGCTGGGAAGGGATGGATCCTGGGTCCAGCTCTTCTGGTCATTCAGCTGCATTGCATGCACCTGAGCTCCCATGGCCCTGCCTTCCCACCAGGTGCTCCATCACTGCTTCAAGCTGTGATTCAGCATTTCCATTACAATATTAAAAAACAGAAGCACTAAATTTGGAAGGCAGCATCCAAATAACTCCCAGTAGTTTCTAAATCATATCTTAAGGGGAAGAAAAAAAAAATAATAAAAAGAAATAAAAAAGAAATAAGGAAAAAAATACACCAAAACAACCTAATGCTCTTCCTACAGTGAAATTCACAGATCAAGGTAAATTTGTACTGCCTAGGGTTACCACCTGACTTCCAGATCCCTCCCAGACCACTTTGTGCATCTGAATTAGAATCACATAATCATGGAATCATAGAACCTTTAGAGTTGGAAGGGACCTCTGAGGGCCATTTAGCCCCACTCCCCTGCAATGAACAGGGACACCACATCTAGATCAGTTTGCCTAGGGGACTTTAGTTATAATTAGTTATTGCTCATGCTCAGAATTCAGAACCAAATCATGTTCAACCTACATCTACTTCAGGCTAGATGTGTCCTGGGTCTGTTTTTCTAGGTCTTGCTTTGATCACTTGTTTTCTTTTGATTGGTTAACACAACAATAGTAGTTATTATTGAAGCAAAACAAAGTTAAACCAGACATTTTCCAAAAGGTTACAGGAACTACTGACTTATCACCCAGGAAACCTCACCACATACAAGTCAGCTGTGGTCACAAAGCGTATAGAAGCATTTTCGGAAATTTTCTTTCAGTTGTCTTAATTTTACGTATCATGAGGTGCTTAATAAGATGGTGTGTGCAATGCTTAAGTGAGGTGCTTCTACTTTACAAGTGCAATTACCCAAAGACAGGCCAGGTTTTGTGTGTATTTCTTCTGGGACACTGAGGAGGCAGCAGGTGGTAGTGCAGTCGGTGCCAACTATGACGGGGCTGCCCGACTGGAAAGAGAAATGGAGGTGAAAAATGTTACCACATCCCTGGGTCACCTTTCCCCCTTCAGAGCCTCCCACTCTGGAGGGAAGTCTTGCTGGTCAAAGGCTCTCATTGTGCCCCTGGTTGATCTAAATAGCATAAAATGTTCAGTGTGGGTGGGCAGTTAAAGCTAAGCAAACACCCTGCATTGCCAAGCAACGGGGTTATTTTAAGCAGGAGGCAAGATGCATTTCAACAGATGCTGTTTGAAAGAAATAACCACAAAGATATAGGAAACACCTGCAAGCCTTTGTTGTGTGAGTCTCCACCATGGGGCCCAGAAGGAGTGCGAAACCCACCTGTACCATTTTCTGCAAAATTGTTGCATTAACATCCATAAAGCAGGGGGAAAAAAAAGAGACTGTTGATTGGGCATGCTTTGTTTGTGAAAATGAGCTTGGGTTCATGTGACTGCTACTATAAATGTGTAAAAAAATTCCATCTCCAATATTCATGGAGGATGGTGGAATACAGGAAGGGCCCGAAGGGTTGGCTGTCCTGTCCAGAGCTTGGCACACCTGCACCCACCTGTGGGACACCATGCTGGCTGTGTATCTGTTGTGTTTTAGGACTTCAACCTCAAGATTTTTACTTACAACATCCCCACAGACACAGCTGTGATTCATAGAGCAGCATCGTTTCATCAAGCACACTTTGTCTTGGCTAGTTTCATTTGATGACTTGAAAATATCAGCTTGAATGGGGAGGAGATGATCATCTCTACAGGAACAGGTAACTACGTAACCTGTTTTTAATCAGATGTAGATTAAGGTTACAAGGGAATATCATGATGATTTAATCTGGCTTTCTACATATTACAGGCCAGACTAAAATAGTAAGTAAAAGTCTATCTTTTATAAAGAAATCTAATTATAAAAATTTTAAAAATTAAGTGCTGGGGAAACCATGCATGAGAAATTCCTGCAGGGATGGGCTGTTACCAAGTTAAGGCCGTCAACTTTCTTCCAGTTTGACTTTGTATAGATACAGCTTCCATTCTCAATCTCAGAGTGGTTTTGTCTGATGCGTTAAAAGAATTCTCAAATGTCAGAGTGTGTTTTTTTTCTAATCCTTTTTGCTCTAGGTTAGGGTCTGAGTAGTCTCCACCTTTGGAGATTCAGATTGATTTATCTTCTATTATTATTCCACATTTTCCAGAAGTTGTGTTATTACTGCATCTGCCTTTTGGCTTCTCTCCAATGTTTGAGTAACAGAAGTGGAAGACACAATTTTTTTTGCAGATCTGACCTTTTAATTTCTCATTTCTTCTATATTTCCTTACAAATTTGCCCCTTGGTTCTAACATGGTTGACAGAGTAGAACGAAAAACTTGTAGAAACTGGGAGCTGCCACTCAGTCCTGCATGCAGTAGTGCTGCTTTCAGAACTGTGCTTTATTTCTGGACTTATTTCCAGCTGATGAGTTTTTGTGAGAAGCAGCAAACATGGTGAGTATGCTGACACCAAAGAAGAGAAGGAAACCAGGGCAGCCCCTCTCCATGGGCTCCTGTGTGCCTTGGTCCTCATAAACACAGCTCAAAGTACAAATGGCATTGCCCTGAGGGATCCTTGTACCACCAGGTGGGTCCAGTGCTATGAGAAGTTTTGACTTAACACATCTACCTCTGCTACATTTTCTTAAGAAAATATCACATTAGTGCTAGCTAATGTCATCATATTCCTATAAAAAGCATCAGCAAGAATCTGAAGTCATGGCAGTAGTACAGCTTGGAGCTGTGGAGGTCTTGGACTACATTGTTTATTTGTTATGTCAAAGACCTTTTCCTGGACTCTAGTTGCAGGCTCTAGCCTGTGTATTTGTGTTTGACAAGTGCACATAGCCTGTCTCTGCCCTGATCCAAGCAAACTGGAAGTCATATAACCACGACTGGTATGGGAGTAAGTCTAAGAGATAAAAGGTTGAGAGTCTGAGGTAGGACTGGAATAAGGCTATATCTGCCTGCAAAAATACTATGCATTCATGCACCTTCACTTTCCCTTGCCAAAAATAAAAAAGTTTATAGGATGTATGAAAAAAAAAATCACTTCCCTGCATCAAGTGAAGCTAATCTGCATCTTCATAGGCTTCAACAAATACCTGGTGGAAACATCCCTGCTGGATGAGCCCCAGCATGTGGCTCTTGTCAAAACCTACACAGATTTCATCATCACAAGACACTGATCTGTTTCCTGTGTCTGCCTGCAGCCAGATCTATTTACTTTGGTCTTTAAATAACCTATTGCTGCAATTGAGGGGTTTTTCTTAATACTGTAGAAGTACAAGGCAACTGGAGTTCTGATTCACACGTTGCTATTTGTTTTTTTTTAACATTCCCATTGTGACTTATTTTTAATATCCTTTACTTTTGTAGGGCTTTCAGTGATGGACAGCAGCAAACCCATCCCTTCAGTGCTGAACCGAACAGGTTTGATCTAGAAACAATTGCAATGTAATAAATGGGGAACCCCAGGATGCCATTTTTACAAGTTTGCATCTTGTAAAAATCTTTTACTCTATTACACTGGTTTTCTCAACAAAAGAAAGGCCTCCTCTTTTATTGGGATTATATGAAAAATAGAGAAGAAAAAGAGATGAATCCTGTGGTTTTGATGGGTTATAAAAAAAAAATAAAGATCAAATACCTAAGCATTTGAAGTTTTCTTCCATGAACTGTCAAAAGTCACATATGGATGTATCTTGATCTTTCCTTGTAAGAATAAGAAAAGACTTGTTCTAAGGCATGGCTCTGAGTCCCACATTGTGATTTGGACAACTATTTCACTGTCCTACAGGACTGAGATATCTTCTTAAAGTTTGTTCTCTCAGCTGAACTCTCCACTGCTGTTATATAGCAGAAAGAAGAGATGTGCAGTGCTATGCATCTGTGTACAGTAAAATACCACTAAATTTGCTGTCCAGAGGCTCATCTCTTTGATGGCAGAGAGGAAATAAATGTCCCAATTGTAATGATCTCTTCTTGCCTCTCACTTCTGAGACTAATGTTACAATTGCAACAAGGTGAATCAGGAGAGAATAATAATTCTGAAAGCATGATATGTCCTGAAACTGCTATTCAGTTCTTTGTCTGCTTTGGCATCCTCCAAAGTGGGCATGGTGGTGATAGCTGATGGCTGAATTGATGATCTTAGAGGTCTTTTCCAACCTTTAATGATTCAATGATTCTGTGATCTTATTTAGAGGAAATAACAGTATTAAACAAATTTTCTCTCTTTATTTCAGGCATTGTTCTCGAAATGTAGTCTGTAACATGATAAAGACCTTTGCTGTCAGGGACAAGAAAGAGTTACATGAAATTCTTGCTTTGCTTAAGGAGCACCATTCCTGAAAGTTTAATAGTTGTATCGCTTTAAGCAGAATGGACTTTGGCCTGAAGAAAATGACAGGCTTGGGTTCATTATGCTATTGGTAAACAGAGAAAATACTTAAAAAGTTTTCAAAATTCTTTTCATCTGACAGGTAACTGATACATCTTCTTGGATTAATGGATCATTACACAGGATACCCCTGCAGGCTAAGGTTCTGCTCCTTCCCTACTGGCAAGTTACAGCACGACGAAGGTATGCAAGTGCCAAAAGCATCTCTTCTATCTTGATTGGTGTCACCCAGCAAAGTGATGAAATACCAAGCAACCAAAACAGGGCCTGCTGCCGTCAAAAGCCTGAGAACTAAACAATAAGAAAGAAACGTCGTTTCTATTTCTTTGCACAGAAAGTGATGTTTTTATGTTTATCTGAAGAACAAAAGGATCCTGATCCATAACTAGAGCTGACATTCAAAAAATTACTGAAATGAAAGTGCCACCAATGTGAAACAGCTAACTAACTTCACACCAGGCTTTGTTCCCACTTGGTGAAGGTTTTATTTCTAATAGTGTCTTGATACCACTGGAAGTCATGCATGGAAGTGCTTGCCTTTTTCCCTACCAGCAATAGCTCTCTTCTTTCAAGGATGACAGGCCAATATCATCCCAGGGTGTACTGAACTCGTGCCAGCAGTATTTCTCCTTTATGGATCAAATAGCAGGAATTGGAATGAACCTTCCTCAAATTCTCTTTCAGGATCTCCTCCAGGCAAAACTTTGAGGTTTGCATAACTCTGAAAAGTAATCTGACTTCACTTTGGCAATGAAAAAGATGCCTCTTATTTTTGCCAAGCAAAAAATATATTTCTTCTTAGCAACATCTTTCATTGCTAGTATGTCATTTCTTTCTTATCCTTCCCTCTCCCCTCTTTTTTTTTTTTTTTTTCCCTCTTGCTGTGGTTTTTTCTTCTTTTAAGGACATTTCTACATATACTGTTTCGGGCATGCTGAGTGGTATATCAGAGTGTGTGAATTTGATGTGGTCAAGAAAAACATTTTGCTTTGTGTTCTGAATGTGTTGCTGAGAATTGAAAGATGATACGAATAAATGGAAAATTTGATTTTCCTTCTTTTCTTTTCTTGAAGAACTCCCAAAAGAATCCCTAAGGAGTATCCAAAAAAAAAAAAAAAAAAAAGAAAGAAAAGAAAAAAGAAAAAAAGAATGTCCCTTTGTAATTAATAAAGAGAAATGTGTTTTTAATATAACACTGCCAGAGTAAAAGCAAAGAAGCAGCTATCATCTTCATTTTTGATCAAGGCAAAGAATTTCTGTGATGCTTTTCATTTTCTCATATGAAATATTAAGCCCAGTTTGGAGACAACTACAGCCCCAGGGATGTCAAGAGGCAGTTCTTTCTGCCATTAGAACTTCATAACAGCAGCTACAGAAAGCTCAGATCAGAATCTCCAACATTCTTTGGGCGGTTTCTGGAAACAGTTTGTGTCTCAAATGTGGATACTGCTTTGCTCCCCCCCAGAATTAAGATGTGTGTATGTCTGCTCGGTAGCTTCTTGCAGCATTCTTCTGGGTTCTTGGGAAATTCCTGAATGTAGCAAGCCCTATAGTGATAATCTCAAATTCCTGATGATTTTCTGTGCTCTGAAACATCACAGATGTGCCCTGCCTTTAAGTCCAAGATGCCTATGAATCGACTGTTCTCCCCTGATTCAAGCTTCTATTTTTCGAGGAAGAGGAACAAGAAAACCATTGAGCTGCACATTATGGATTTAAATCAAGAAGTGTCAGAGGGGCCAAGCAAAGAGGGGTGTTGCTAAGACAGGTTAGGAAAAGGTCAGGCTGGATCACATCGATCACTAGTTACCGCTGTAACCATGCAGAGGAAAACCGCTAAGGCACAACAGCAGCAATGCAAAGCTTTCATCACAACTTTGTCAGCTCTGCGGGTGATGGAGTACAGGTTGTGAGTGAGTCCTTGATGTTAACTATGGTAATGCCCCATGGAGTTAAAGTTAATAATAAAGAGGGGAACAAGAGAACATGATGTTGTACAAAAGGGGCAGGCTGAAGTGATTTATTGGCAGGGCTGAATTTTTCATTATGATGTAATGGGGAAAAATTTTTAAAACACCAATAATTTTTAGTTTTCCAAGTTTTCTATGGCTAGAGAAGAGTGCTTTGCAGAAAGAAGAGTATGCAGAGGATGTTCTTGCCTTACACTGCATAATTATTCCATAGTGAAAAGTGCCTATTCTATTCTGTGTGCTCTCTTCAAGCATTTACTCTGTAATCCTTCTCATAAATTAAGCAGACTATACTTGCTCATTGCTCCTCAGAGTTTCCTGCTGTTTGATGTCATTGTGCTTAACTCATCCTTTACATCAGGGTTAATCCTGGCTTGCTTCACTTTACTGCTACCCCTACTTAATTTTCTTAATTGTTGTGGTATACAGGTATTTATTTAGAACTCTAACATCAAGACCTCACTGAAACAAAAAGAGAACCTCTCTTAATAGAAGCAGAAGAGTAATTTCACTCTTTTCTCTCAGTAGATCACATTCATAAAGAGAAATTGTAAGGAGGAAAGAGTTCACTCTACATTAGGTCACTTTTAAGGAGAAAACAGAATCTGGAAACATTTCAGTACATTACATCACAAATACAAAGCACATCACTCCATATGACATGATGAGAGCCTCTCTGTACAATTACATTTCAACCAAACAGAAATCCATGAAAAAGATTGTTTTCATAAGCCAAAGATGCATCATCTATTGACCACAAAAGACAGAATCATCGTCTACCAATTTTAACTCTGCTCATAGCAACATTAACTGAATTAAAGATATCACTTAAAAAAACTTCCTTTTTCCCCCAACTTGACAAACCCTAGGGTGTGCAGCTATTTCCCTTTTCTAAGAAAGTACCTTGATTTCTGCTGGTGTGTACGAACTTCCAGCTTAATCTTTGGATTTAAATGATCCTCTCTCTAGAAGCTGTTGGTTTTACTGATGGATGTTTTACTTGCTATGCTTTTTGTCACTTAATAAAGATGAAATAGACCAGAGGAGCCATTCTGTCACTTACATAGCATCACTGCAGCCGGACGTACAGTTGGTCTGCTGGAGAACCTGTAGGTAAGTGTTATCATTTGCCACTTCTCAGCTGGGCTTCTTTGTTTGAATGGCTAAAAGCCTCAGGCTAAACAAGTTGATTTTATGGGATTATAAAACTCTATCCCAGTAAAACAGGCTAATTGTTCCATCTCTTCTAGGCCATGACTGCTAATAAAATTATTGTAGCTGTTTGGATTAAGGAGACGTTGTTTATAATAGGAGCATGTGAGGGTTTTTTGGCTGGAAGGATTGTTCACTGTTGTGCCTTCACATAACCTTAAATGAGAAAAGATATATCAGTTAAACTTATCAGCAACATTGCTGGGAGAGATAAGGCATAAAATGGTAAAATAATATCCCTCTATTCAGAATTCCCAAAGGAATTCCCACTACTGTTAGATTCAGAGTATTTGCCTTAGGCCAACATGGCCACAGCTAAACCAGCACTAATTGAAACATGCCTTTGACATCACCTCCTCACTGACTGGTTGCACTGTGTCTACTTCTTCTCTCCCTCTTTTTTTCAGACTGAAAGATTACTCCCCCAGCAGTATTAAACCAAAACTAAACATGAGTTCATTTTTCACACTAGTGATTTTCCTGAGCAAGTTAAATGAGTGAGGTAGAAGTCAGCACCTTGGTGTTTGGTGGAGCTCAGGGACTTCTGGTGTCACCCAGGGTTTTGGAAGTCAGCTTTGCTGCTGCTGCTTTTCTTTCAACATAATTGTTTCCATCAGGACAATTTGGGTTCTACAGGCTTCTAAATCCAAATACTAACATTTTATTCTCTCACCACATGTAAATGAATATATGAATTATGGAAAATTAAAATTATTTTCTTGGGACAGTTTAGAGAAAATAACACATCCATCACACTGCTATTTAAAAACACGGAGAGAAAAGTGATTGTCTCAGTTAAGACAGCCAGCTGATGATGTGGCTTACAAGACATAAAGCACTTCCCTCGTAAAGTTTGCATTTGTGGGGATACTTTTTTTCTTATGCTTTGTCACACATTGATTTTGAATGACTGATTTCTTGCACGACAGCCTGTGTGGCTGTGATACAGCTGGCAGGCAACCTGAGGCATTCATTAATTTTTAAATAAATAAGTTAAAGTAACAGTGATTGAAACGGCGGCTATATTAAACATGATATAAATAACCTGACTTACATAAAGACGGTTATAATGCAAACCTGAACTCACCTACAGGTTCTGTAACACCTCATCCATTATCTTTTCTTGAATTGGCAGAAGAGTATTTTTTTTGTCCTTGAAGTCACTTGTTCATTTCCTAAAGCCATAAAGAACAGGACAGCATGTTACTGTTTATACATGCAGATTTCCTGGATAACATAAGATCAATTTCAACACTGAGTTTATTTTTTTTCCATTTCAGGAAGCAGGTGGTATCTCCACCAAATGCCTGCATGAATTCATGAATTCACAGCTGATGCAAATCAGCAAATCTCCATTGTCTCCTATCTAGGTTCCTATAACTTCAGGAAATGCCAGGGTCCTCAGATGAAACCATCATACCCTTTCTATATAGAAATTTCACACAAACTTATCTTGAACAACTTAAAGTGCTTGGGTTTTTACACTACAATGATGGTATAGCCATGTCAGATAAAACAGAAAACTGTATTTTATATTCACGTGTATTATTTAATACAAGTGCTATTCCAACCACGCTACTCATCCCAGGAGCTGAAGTAATCAAAGTCCTCCTGGGAGAAACTGAAGTCTGGGCTAACCCTAGTGCACCTCCCACTCCTATCCTCAGAGCAAGGTGAAAGGATTTAGGACAGATTTACTGTGGCTGCAAGCCTAAGTCCATCTATTTAATACCAGAGTTAGTTTCCCTTGTTATAAAATGAAAACGCAGAGCCTTTCTCTGTGCATCATTTGGAGTACAACCTCTCTTCATTAGGCAGTGTGTAACTGCAGGACATCTGTACCCGTACCATTGACTGGTTATGCTATTGGTCCCTCTGCTTCCTCTGCTACTGTTCATGCTGTGATTTGAAGGCTCTCCATGGTGTAACCTGTTCGGGTGCTTGTTAGATTGATGTCAGAGTTCACTTCAAGTTGAGAGTTTTTACTGTTATTTAAGGGATTATGATGCCAAATTCCCACTGCACCGAACTGAAGTAGGTGGTAAAGTAACTTTTCCAATTCAAGAGGGATTTCTGTGACTCAGCTAAAGGGCTTCACTCTAAATTATTCCAGTATAGGGCCTGTTGATGTATTTACATGTGATGTTTATTGACCAGATTCTGCTCTCACATGTCATCAGGAGGTGATAATACTTTTTTCATTGAAATCAATGCACAGTTAGTACAGCTTTTGGGAAGGAGTGATAGGTTCCTTTGAGACCCATAGTGTCTTTCCCAGCACCTGCTGCTATTCTACATATAAAATACAGGACAGTCTCATGGCTTTATCTATCATGCTCCTTTCTATCTCTTGTAACAATAAAAATACTTGATGGAAAGTTACCTTCATTAATAACGTTCTTAATGGGGAAAAAATAACACAAACGGCCTTATCATCTTTTGTTTGAATGCTAAAGATGATTTGGCTGATTTTCTTTCTGTAAAGGTTATTTCCTCTCTCCTCTCCTCCATGTCTCCATGCAGGTTCTGGGGTCCTTGAGGACACTGCATCTAACTGCAGCAGGCAAATACAATCCCTTCCCTTAATCCCCGAAGCTCAGCAATGAAGTTTTGTTTCAAGCACCTGGAAGGCAAGAACAGGTGTTGTCATTTTTCTTCAGCGTGTTCTTTTTTTTGTTTGTTTGTTTTGTTTTGTTTTGTTTTTCCCAGTGTTATTAATAACTAGAATGGAAGATTTTCATCCTTGGATTCTGACTTCTTTCAGAGCTTCTGAAAGGTCCCAGATTACACAGAGTTTCAGGAGGGACCGCTGTCTCTTCCACGAAGGCGGCACTGGGGACAAATAAAAGCAACTGCAGAAAGCATAAGATTGGACATGCAGGCAGATGGGACACCAGATGGCAATCTTTTTTAAAGTTGTCATGGGTAAACGGGGAGAAAGGAAAAGAGCTGAAGCTCAGCTAGATGTGACTTCTACCCGCTGCGTATGAGGCTTTAAAAGTATGATTTACTGCTCTCATTGTATGAGCCTGCAGTAACTTTTCCTCCTGTATGACAGAACTCATATGTGCACTAAAAATGCCACTACTTTCATCATCTCACAAGAATAATTGATAGATTAGGGCATGCAGATGACTTTATTATATAGTCACCAGCTTCATGAAGCAGAACCTGCTTTGAATAAGCACCATCATCCCGTGGAGACATCTCACAGAATGATAATTAAAATTCCTGGTCATTTGCCAGTTGCCATAAAAGTTCTTTGTCGTAGAGGAGGACTATGTGCTGTGTAACTTAAGGCTGAGAGTTTGTTTTGTACATTATTATTTCCCTTGTTTTCTTACCTTCTGGCCAGCACAATGCTGTTGACTGCACGCCTACAATATTTAGTAGAACTTGATATGTTAAATCTGTTAATGTTCATCTAATCTGTGATAATGCCATGATTAGTGTTTGCAGGAACAGTGCATTCCAGGAGTTAATGTTTTCATAGAAGATGATACAAATTAATCAGAACAAGGCATGCTATTGTTCCCAAACTGACCTGGTGTACTGACAGACAGTTAAAGTAAAAGGCAGACCATGTTAATTGTTAAATATGCTGATCATTCTTTCCAATTCCCATCAAACTATGTACTGCTTTATATTAAAGGATTGAATTCAACTACATTTTAAATGGCAATTCTCCTATTTTAATTTGTGGGGATTCCTAATCTTCCTTTCTCCTTTTTTTAATAATTTGCAGACATTCTTCTTCCATTTTTCTTCAAACAGTAAGTGCTGTATGAAGCTCCATAAAAGAACTTATTGGCCACTGCTCCTGCTTTGCTCCATAACAGCTGCATGATCTTAACATGTTTCCTGACCACTGCACAAAGATATTCCTTCTCTGTGACACCTCTGAGAAGTCATTCTCTATCACTGTTGTGTGGGAATTACTACCTAAGGAATCAGAAAATTCGTTTCCAATGAATGAGACAGCCTGAATCTTCATAAATTCTGTGAACTTTGCAAGAGTAACAGACCCAGTTGAATGTCTGGATGTCTCACAATTTGGTACATCCAAGTTTAGGATATGTTCTTAGGTGAAAATCCACTAATATAATAGTAGGAAATTATTTAGCTATAGGTACCTAGAGCTGTTTCCTTTTTGGACTACAGAAGTTAACAGTGATTGCAAAAACCTGTCATGCCTTTAATTTGCTTTAAAAATAAAACACTCCTCCCTACCTTTTAATAACACTATAGCCTGTGCTCTTTCCAAAGTTCTATAAACGGCTCTAAAAAGAGAACTCTGAATCTGTGAAATGTGGCAAGTTGACTTAACATCTGGAAGTGCTCTCGGGGATTTTCACAAGACAGTGAAAAACTGGGCTGTATGATTTCTTGATATTCCTACAAGGAATACCTGGTAGCATCATTGATAGTAAATAAAATATTATATTTTCTACACTGGAGATTGGTGTTTTAATGTTTGGGTTTGAGCATTTCCTGACATGTTGCTACCAATACATCATGTTAGGAGCTGTTTGTTTTTACTTTGTAACTAGAGGAGGTAATCTAATACTCATTAGGTAATCTTTATTGGGTCATCTCTGCTGCATTTATACTGAACTGTACCCTTATTACATGCTTAGTTCCATTTATTTCATCTGTTAAAATTAGATATTTTCCACTATATCCAAAAAGCATCCATGTTCTTGGCTAGCAAGCCCAAAATTTGACGCTATTAGAAACTGTTTCTAAAGCAAATTTTTAAGTATGTTTTATGATTCCCATCTCTTCTGATTAGGAAGAAATTTTCACAGTATGCGTGGTAGGGAAAATCAAAAGAAAGAACACTCCAACAACTCTTCATATAACAACTCATGAAGATTAAAAAGTGCCTTGTTTAAAGAGCCCTTCATATCTTACTTCTAATTGTTTTGGTTTTGGATCTTCCTTAATCTCTTTAAAAATAGTAATTAAAAAAAAAAAAAAAAGAAAAGAAAAGAAAGAAAGAAAGCATTTTTTAACAGCTTAATCCTTGTTCTGATATTTACCACGTACTCCATGGGTTTACTGTCAGACTCCAAGCGCTACAGTGGAATAGCAGCTATGCAGAAGAAACAGAACTTCAGGTTGCTCACAGCACTGTGATGAAGAAAAACAAAGAACTTTCAATTAAACTTCTGAAGAAAAATGAACAAATCATTGTTTAGACAGCTTTGCACGGAAGGCACTGAAAATTCTGATTGTGTATTTATAGAATCATAGAATCGCCAATGCTGAGAAAGACCTCCCAGATCATCCAGTACATCCATTCAGCTGCCACCAAGATTTCCCATGTCCCCTGGTACAACATCAAACTTCTTGTGTGAGTTCAGATTTTTGGTTTGACATGTTTGTTTCTTTGTTTTGGTTTGGTTTATTTTTTCAGCTAACCCTAGAAATACAGAACAGGATAAAAATTCATAGATGTGCTGCATTCACACGACACAGAATTTATAATGTTGGCACAGGCACTGCAGCAGTGATGGGCATATTTGAGAAGTTCCTATTCACATACATTGTGCCTCTAGTTATCAACTATATTTGGCTGTAGTTGACAACCATAGACAGATAAATAGTTGGTAGGGAACTCTCCAGCTCAGCTTTAAATTTATTTCTTTTTTCTTTTTGAATTCCGCTAGGACAAATTCAAGAATACAGTCTTTACTAATTATTGTGCTTGGAGAAATCCCAAGGTCGTATCAGTGACCTATAGGATACTGAAGCAGAGGAAAAACATACCATGGGCAAAAAGCAAGCTTCCAGGTGGGGTTGACCTTCACAGAATCATTGAATAGCTTGTGTTGGAAAGGGCTTCAAGGATCATCATGTTCCAACACACCTGCTGCAGGCAAGGTTGCCAACCACTAGATCAAGTACTAGATCAGATTACCCACAGCCCTGTCCAACCTGGCCTTGAACACCTCCAGGGATAGGGCATCCACAGCGCTGTGCACACATAGCTGTGTGCTGAAGCTCCTGCTGCTGCAGGTTGATGGATGTGTCAGAAAAGGGGCAGCAACCCTTCATGGATTTTACAACAGCTATCAGATCTGGCTGAGGTTCTTGTGCTATAGTTTAACTCATGACCTAAATACTTCCCTATCATCAAATACGAGAGATTTCACCGGGTTATGAGGAATTTCTGCCAGTAATTCCTACAGAAAAGGAAGTAGCTGTTCAGGATCTCATGACCTACATTGTGAACTCAACTCATTTAATTATTGAAAGTACTTATTTGTAAAGACTGTTTTTCTATTTACTATTCTAAAGAGAGGAAATTCTTTGCTGTTTTCTGTCTTTTTAATTTTTTTTTTTTTGGAAGATTCATTTATTTTTTCTTTTTTATTGTTTATATGTTCTGTCTAAGGCACAGAAAAAAAATTCAAAACAATGTCTTTTCCTTTTTAATATGACATACTATTATTCAAGAGACTCATTTATGTGCACTTGGGACTCTAGTGCTAAGCTACAGTGCTTTGAAAATGGCCATGGATGCAGAGTTCCTGAGTTTCAGGTGTTGCATTTGACTCAGATATGTTGGATTATCAGATGATTACATAGTGATTAGTCATGTCCTAAGCATTTTGTTTGCTGAAACCTCCTGCAGTCAACTATTTGAACTGAAAAGTCCTAACATTCGATAACATTTGAGAGTATACTTTTGTCTTTTCAAGCTGCAATTTATCCAAAACCTAAGTAGTAGAAGCAGTATCAAGTACTAAATTTGTCAGTTACTTTGATGTAGTCTTACGGTAGTTCTGTGTTTTTGTTTTCTGATGATAACTTATAAAACTAACAGGAGCCCTTCCAAGTATCCATAAAATGCCTGGTGAGGGAGTTCTTATTGGCTGTTCTATTCCTACTTGAATACGGTGATACAAACACGACACTTCATAGCAGTGTAAATGATACACATGTGGTATTAAAGTTTTCCCGAGGCTCCCAGATCATCTATAAAGAGGCACGGAAGGGATTTGGATCCTTTGTCACAGGAAGATACTGCGGGGTTCTGTAAAGCAATTCCACTTGGAATATGGATATAAATGTTCTCCCCAAATTCTTTTACAAGTGAAGACTTTGGACTGAAATTAGATGAGCTAATCCTTAGAACATATGCCATGCCAAGTAGAATATAGCATAGTAAAATATTGGAAGCCCTTTAAGATCTGTGACATTCAACCCAGTTTAATTTTTTGAAACCAGACTCCCCATTTATGAAATAACAGCCAATTCAGCTTTTCCAGGGTAAATGAAATCATCCATCAACACGACTGATGGTCATCCAGGGCTTCACAGAGGAGATTCTAGCAATTGTAGCTGGCTCCTGATTTGTGAGCAAACAGGCATAAGTCAGGAGAGCCCTGCTCTAGCTTTGTATCACATCAGGTGTCTCTGCACATTGGGCTGTAAATTAACAACACCACAGCCAGAGACTTTGGTGCACTGATACCTGAGTTGAATGGTAAGATAGCATCTTTTGGCTACCTTTCACTTCTGCCCATAGCTAGGAAGAAAAACTAGATATCATAGAACCACAGAACAGAATCACTGGTATATGCAGAACTCAATTGGTTGCAGAACCTTCCCACAGCTGAGTGTCTTTGAAGAACTTAACAGAAGCAATTAACAGGATAATCCAATAGATGGAAATAAAACTCAGTTGTGTTTAACTTCAAATTCATCAAGCAAACAACTCTGAATTAAGGGATGTGTTCATCACAAACACGTCCCATTTAACAGAGCTATTAGCAATGCATTATTTACATGCCATCATTCAGGAATTCTGATATGCCTTTTTCTACCAATTTTTTTCCTTGCATTAGATACAGGACCAGCTTGCCCCAGCTGTGCACTAGATCGTCCTGACAGGTTCAGAAGGTGACCTTCCCAAGGGCTGCTTTGTGACCCACTTTGGTTGCAGAGTCACTACCACAAAATCCCTTGCCATTTCCCACCTGCTGTAAATGACACTAAAGATTGAGCTGACACAACAGTTTACTAGAAAACTTAATTACAGGACCATTTTTCTTCATTAAATTAATGTTAAACAGAGGTTCCATTCTAAGAACAGATGGCAAATACAAGGTAATGTAGATACAGATAAAACAATATCAGCAGCCGTTGCTAAACATACACAAAGTACAAAGCTAGTACATGCTAAGTGCACTTTAAAACTATGTTTGAACCATGAAAAACAAAATCCTTTCATAGATTTGGTTCTTATCTTGTTCAGATGCAAATTACTTCAATAAGGCTACAGGGAAAAGGTCTCCCAAGATTTCCTGGATCCACTCTATTAAATATTTCAAAGATTTTCTTGTAGTTTCTATTTTTACTAAATTATGACACCAAACAAATAAGTTTGTTCAGTGAAGTCAAGTGATTAGAGCATGAGAAATAGAACTGAGGGTCTTGGGCTTTTCCAGTGGGAGTAGCTGCTATCTGGAGAGCAGTAGAGCAAGATATCATTTGCCTAAAAAATAACAAAGATTTCATCCCCCACGTGGTATAGTGCAAAGTATCATGTGAAACAACGTATTCCATGCTGCAGCTAAACATCTAAACATAGCTTGCATCCTTTCTTCTTCACATTTCTGATATCTGCTGAATAATCTTTTAATTTCATATGGTATCTATCACCTCCATCAGTTTAAGAGCAACTCAAGACCTTTTGCTTGCATCACAATTACCTTTGATGAAGCCAGTGAATGGATCTTACGTAAAGCAAGACGAAGAATCTCTGGATGTACTGCAAAACTAAAAGCCCAAAGCAATGCCTAAAAAAAAATTGGCTTTACACACAGAAATAATTCTTTGAGGCAGATTATATAGGCCCCTTATATGCAAGTTGTACTTCAATAATGAAATGCAACTCAATCTTGCAAGGAGACACAGCTCTAATGTTTGGGGCTGGCAGATTCCCGTGCCAGAAAGTGCATCCTTGTGACTCAGTACAGCAGTACTAACTTGCAACTTTTCAAACACACGAGATCAGAGATTTTTCAGTTTTAACAATGGGATACCATGTACTTACAGCAACATGCAGATATTATTTTCAAGAACTACTACAAAGTTGCAGGGTCACATAGAATCACTGCAGAGTTTCTATGAAGAGTCACACTTAAGCCTTCTCCTACCTGCAGCCTGCTTTACACCTCTCCCATTCCTTCTCTATAGCTTGGCTTGAAATTTCTTAAAACCCTTTTTCCTAATGTGTTTTTTGTTTTGTTTTGTTTTTATGGTGGTAGTTGTTGTTTTATGTATTATTATTTCACACATAATTCTTGCCCTTCCTTAACAGCCATTAGCACATGGAATTTTGGCACATCCCTTCCCATCAAGGCAGCATAAACATATTGGGTGCTGCCTGATCCAAGACACCTTTACTCTTTCTTAGGCATTTGTGTAATCTCCTGCAAGATGCCTTGGAAACTCCATAGTTTCCAGCATAACTGAAGGTGTTAACACCAGACATCTAATGTATAAATGTTCTTTCTTTCTCTGCCTCTCGTGTTCCATTTGGAAAGCAATTTTGCCACCATTTATTTTATTTAAGCCCCACTTTGGAACAAAATGAGGTTATCACTATCCCAGTTTATTTTTTCCTGTCCCGTCTTTGTTTTCTGTGGTCTTAGAAGACTGTTTGTCTTGTTTTCCCACTTGGCATACATTCCGTAAATGTTTTAGTTGTCTCCAAGGCCACAAAGCTGAAAGGCCATAGAGGAGTGGGGAGCTTGATTGGAAAGATATGAGCAATGTGGAAATTCTACTCCTCTTTAGAGGTAGCAGAAATGCGTATTTCTATGGTTCTGGAAGGAAACTACATTGGCATGGGCATCATATTCGTGAATGGAACTCATCTTATTTACAACAATAATTTAATTCCTGCAGATGCGCATTACCTTCATCACTGCATCCTTATGGAAATCCTACAAAGAGTACAGTGGAAATGGGGCCTGTGTACTTCTAATTCTTTACGTGCAAATAGGTCAGATGAAATAAGCTGAAGTAGGAGACCACATAAAATGTCTTATCGATGTAATGCCTTTGAAGTAAAGAAACAAAAACAAGAATTTAGGGCGGAATTGCTTAAGAACATAGGCAATGACTTACTGACAATGTTGTTTATGGTAGATTTTAAAGGACAGTCACACCCCAAACGAGCTTTGCACTGTACGCATATGTAGAAAGACAAACTCCCTGCCCAAATAGCAAACAACTGTAAAGTATTTATCTCTTTGTCCTTTTATTTCTTGACAACAATGAGAGTTTCGAATGTAGACAGCAAAGATTTAATTCCAGTCTCTAATGTTAACTATGCTGATAAATAAATTTCAGTGCAGTTCTTACTTCATGCAACAAGGAAACATTTTAGACTTACAGTTACCTGAAAACTACTGATGACACTTTGACATTGACAGAATTCACTTTGCTATCTGTCCTAACAACTTTTCTCTCTTTTTCCTGTCAATAGGTTAGTTGTTTTTTTTTTAGTGTGCCATTATTTGAAAATATTCTTTGCAATAATTAATCAGCATATATTCCATACAGCAGGAGACAGGAAAATTCCTGTCCATGTGGTAATTCTTCTCACTCTCCTGATTTTAATTAAGCAATTCCTGCTTGCATATTTCTATATATTTTTAATTAAAATAAAATTAAAACGAACAAATGAACAAAGGCTATTTAGCACTTCTATATGTTCTAAGAATAGAGAAAGCCTTTTCCTTCTTGACTTTTGCATTATGATATCACCTTGTTCATACTGTGTCAGAACTTATATGTATATTTCCAGGAATAGGATGCCTCAGCACTTGCATGGACCTCTAGGTGTCCAGGACCAGTGTTTCACCTTGGCAATTGGTCTGCCATTTTGTCCCTGTGCTTTTGTGAAAATGAAGAGCAGAGCTCTGGCCTCCTTGGGAACAGAGGTGCTATGACAGAACTACAAGGTCATCCCAAAATATCTCACTGTGTTGTACACCAGCATCAAACGCTATTCTGGAGAGGACTGATGTGGACTTTTCCAGTCCAACTCCAAGTTATGGCTCTGATCGAATTCTTCAGAAAAAAAATGATCAAGCATTCACAAATTGTAGTGTATGTCAGGTTCCTGAGTAATTACCATCAAGTCATCATATCTATTTGAGTTACCGAAGCAAAAAAAGAAATGTAAAAAAATCTAAGGCTTCACCTGTAGGTGGCAAGAAGAGGCTGTTACCAGCCTTGAATGGCAACGTTGCTTCCTCATGTGTCCTCTTTCCATGACTCAGCAGCATTTTGCTTCTACAGCAATTCTGCATGTTGATGAAGAGATGCATTGCCTCACCCAGTCATATCCTCAAATTAAGACCAAGACTGGCAGCACATCAAGTACCAGAATTTGTTCCAGATTTATTCAAATGCATAATGGCAGGTGCACAATGGAATTTAGGTCAGTCAGGCAAGCAAGATCAACAGTACCGCCCCACAGGCTCTAACTCTAACTAATCTAGAGACGAGCCAGGGATTAGTCCTGGCAATTGAAGTGGTACACTGAGAACAATTGCAAGTTTGGAAAAACATTCCCTTGGGCATTCACAGTCAGCCGAGATAGCTCAAAATTGTTGTGATAATAGATATAATGGTATAACCAGGTTGGTTGGTATCATCCAGCATGACTATTGCAATAATCCCAATCCAAGCACTGAAGAGAGGCTGAGGGAGAAGAATGGAAGTGTGGGCAAGTGCAGCTACTTAATTACTTGGAATACCAGAAATTTTGAAAGAAAAATAAGAACATAATAACACACAGAGTGAAAACAAGAGACCTTAATTTCTATGACTGATGGCAAACATTTAGAAATAGTTATTTGGAAAATTGCTTTTCATACAGGTGTTCAGTGAAGCCTTTGCAGGAGTATGAAAGGATCTGCAGAAATCTAAAACATGTAAACGAAAGGAAATATCCCCGGGGTTAAAAAGTAGGATGTAATGTAAATTATTCATAGCTGGAAATTAGTAATTAGTCATTCGGTGACAGGAGAGACAGGAAGCCTAGACAAAGTGTTCATTAGGATGTTCTTGTCCCTTTTTTCAGGCAGGCTGTGAAATGATAACTAGAGTCATCAGCCAAAAAGCCAGCAACACACCCAATTAGAACGAGGTCATCATGTAGCACCAGACTGAGTGTGAATGAAGCTCTGTGAACAAAGCTATGTTTCCCATGGACCCAGACAGAAATTAAATGAAAATCTGAAGACGCTGCCCATAGGTTAGCTGCCAAATTACTGTTCAATGAACAGGGAATCTTCTGCTCCTTGAAAGATGTCCCTCAGTTAATGGAAGTCGTCTAAACTTACAGTGTCATTCATTTAAGATCATGCAAAGTCAAAGCTTTGTAGGACTGGGGAGTCACTGTTTAATGTTGCACTGTTACACACTTGAAGAACACTGGGACAGGGGCTGCAGTGACCTAAGTAAGTGTTATTGTTAATTATGGGGCCCACATGCTCTCTGGGAACTCAAGATATCTGCTCCTGGAAAGGAAGCAGAAAGTATTCAACTAAGGAAGGAAATTGAAAATGTATGAAGATCATATCATAATAAACAATACTGTATGCCAGTTATTTTAAAAATGAATCTGGATGTTTTAATGTGCACAGAAGAGCCTTATTGCCTAGGTAATTCACAGAAAAGAAGCTGTACCCATTCTAATTTTACTCGTGTCACCTGCAGATTCTCAAAGCACTAAGTCGATTGCTCTAGGTAAGGGCTGAGAGCAGTTCTGTGCTATGGGACTCAGTCAGGGCATTCCTTGTTGTAATGTATGTTTATTTTGTAGAAAAGCAAGTCAGAAAGATAATTCTCAGTATACTGTATGTAAAATATCTACATGTCATGCAGATGAAGAAAAAGTGTATGCATGGTCAAAAGCAACTACAAGGGAACGGGGTTAAATTAAAACCCATATCTGTAGGTCAAGAAAGGGTCTTCAGTGCAGTGGAAAAAAACAGGGAAAGAAGGTTTAGGAGACAAATAATTATCTAGTAAATTTTTGGCATGTGGACACTCAGAATAAAGTCAGTCAAATAGCTTATTTGAAGTAACGCTGGCCAGTTTTTGTTATATGAGTAGCATAGCAGCAAGGATCATTTTTACAGACCACAGGGAGGAAATTAGAAGATTACATATAAATCAACAGAATTGGAAAAACGTAATAATAGAATAACGTTGAATTCTGACAAATGCTTTTTAAAAATACATTCACTTTTTTAAATGCTTGTACCAAAGCTGCATATAAACTCACAAGCTACCAAGAGTTTGAATAAGAGACTCTGGGGCTTTACTCATAAAAATGTACTGACATGGTTGGGTCCAATTTTTTCCATTAAGTTTAATGGGAGAATCAGAATGTACACACATGCATGGTTTGAAAAGTATAATGTCCAATTTGTGGAGTCTGGTACCAACCAGCAAATAAGATTAAGAGAATGGGAATTCAACATAGGGAAAAGCACCTGGTTTTCTCCCATAAAAATGGGTGATCATACTGTCCAAATCCAGTGCCATTCTAGTGGATGCTAGAACTATCATGTTGCATTTATTATGGCAATGCAAAAAACACACACATTTCCTTCCTCTTAACTTTACTTTCTTGACTGTGCTTATTTTGAAAACAAAAATGTCACAGAATGTGAAAAAGAACTGGAATAAGAGCCAAAGAATTAAGTGTGGTCAGACATTTCAACTTAGCCATTTTCTACTTTTTTTAGTGTAAATGGGCCTGACCTCAAAAAGCTAATTTGATTTTATTTACCTTAAAGGCTTCTAGGTATGGAGAGCTAGAGTTCTGGGTCTGACCCAGTCATAACCTTGTGAAAACATGCAGGCACATCTAAACACGGGTAGACCATCATGTTTGTTCTACCCTGAGAAGAAACTGGGTAGACATGAACCAGCTTTGGTCCAGAAGTGGGGGTAGCCACATTAGAGCCATTATAAATCCTGTAGTTATCCCAGTGCATCTACATAGTTTCCAGAGAAAATGTGGTTTAAATCAACTAGGCCAGAAAACAGGCAAAACCATGCTTCTGTATCAGTTTGTGTAGACTCACTTTGAGCAGAACATGTATATTGGATATATTACTTGTGGTGCCATCAGATTTACAGCCTTTGTGTTTTTTTTTCATAGCTCTCAACTATGAAGATGGTTATACAGCACATAAATGAGGACTTTGGCAATTACTTTCCTCGTCTCCCTACAGAACTGTGTGTGTCCAAAGGGATTAGCCACTCCACCAATACATAACTCAATATTTTTCCAGGACTTACGTTTTGTCAATTCTGTAAATTGTGTTATTTGGAAGGGATCTTTAAAGGCCATCTGGTCCACCCCCCATTGCAATGCACAGGGACACCCATCAGGTGCTCAGAGCCCACCCCCTGGCCTTGGGTGTCTGCAGGGATGGGCACCACTACCTCTCTGGGCAGCCTGTGCTGTTGCCTCACCAACCTTACTGAAGCAACAATCTCCCTTCTTCTAGCTTGAACCCAAAACAGTAATTCAAAGAGTAATCCACATGGGAAAATTGCTAGGTGACGTGCAATCCTGATCCCATGAGACATTTTTCCTTTACAGTAGATGGAAAAGATCTGAAGCATGATGAAGTGGCAATCATATGGCAGTCATTCTCAGTTCCCATGTGGGAAGCCATCAGATCTGCTAGGATTTTTCTAGAAAAAAAGCAGCCGACAGAGGTAATGACAAGGTCTATAAAATCATGAATGATGCTATTGTAGATGCTAAAGGTTTACACTGGTTTAAGAGGAAATTGGACGAGCTCAGGGAAGAGAAATCCACTGAGGGTTATTAAATCACTGAAACCACATCTAAAGCTGAGAGCGGTCAGAAACTGGGGGAGTTTGAGTGGAGAAATCATCTGTGCTTATCCTGTCCTTGCTCTTTTCCTTTAGACTTCTTAAGAGAGTGCATGGGGAAAGTCAGGCCTTCAGTGTAACCACTCCCCTTACATTTTTATGCAACAAAACTTGTGGAAACTGCCACCAGTTCAAGCCTTCCTGAGTGGCATGACTCTTCTGTACAGAATTAAAAAAATTCTTGTATTTGACATATCATAACAGAATGGGTATTCAAACAGAAAAGCAAATAGGCAAAGCTGTTGTTTTGTCATGCTGCAATTTCATTGGAACTGCTTTTGAAGAGCCAAAATAGATAAAGAGAAGTGCAGGTCTGCCCTTGCAGCAGTAAGCTGTGGTGTTGGTACCACTAGCTAGTATTCCTAGAAGAACAAGGGATGAAGTGCAGGCTTCCTACTGCTCTCACCACGACTGATGACGATGACAATGTCACCTTTGGAGATGCGCATCAGTGTCTGAGTGCAATGCCCCAACAAGGGTGAGGTCACTGCATACCCCTGTGGCACTGCAGCCAAGAGAAGAGCCAATTTAACCTCCAGCTTTACCAGCTGCTCACACAAGCCAAGCCAACAAGGAATTACATTGCAGAAGTTACTTTCACTTCAAATACAATTGCAGATAGGACACAATTAATGTTAATCCTTTGCTAGGGAGGGAAACAAATGAATTGAAACTCTAGATAGCACCAAGAAAATGTTGGCTCCAGGAAAATACAACGGGTGGGCCAAATGCTTACCAATGCCAAAATCAAGCACAAATATTTAAAAACAAAATCATCTGGAAATTACAGGGACTGAGATAAAACAACTACTAACATGAGATCATTTGTACCAAGATAGTAACAGAGGTGGAAAAGCCCTCATTTTATTGACTGTTCTGATTAGAGCTATAAAATGCAAATGTTGTGCACACATGTGCCTGCCATCTGCAGGGCTGGGCAGCATGCAGGCTGGCTGCACAGGCAGTCATATTTTCACATTATGAATGATAAGAGAGCAATACAGTGGCAGAGGTGGCTCACAATATGCTCTACTGTGCAGGTGGTGTTTACAGCTAAGCACCTTTTTTGGAATGAACTCTCGAGGTCAAAATAATTCAGGGAGTCGTTTAAGCAGAGAGGCAAACAATATTAAAGTAAATATGAGCTCACTGTAACCCTCACTGTTCAGGCCGTTGTGTTTATGGCAGACTTACCAAACAGAGCAGTTCCCCTTTGGAGTCATGCAATGCACCTGCTACTTTTACAGCAGAAGCTCACAACTCCACAATTCTGTTTTCATATCAGTAATTCATCCGTATGCCCCAGTTGTGCTTGCAGGTTGGCAAGCCGAAAGAGCAAGCATCCAGGTTTGCATTTAATGTCATTGAAATGCATTGCATAACAGAAAAAAAATAGACTGAAAAATTAAATTAAGAAACAGAAATCAAGCATATTTAAAAGAAATTATTTAAAAAAAGGAACACCATGTCTTTTGAAAATAGTAGTGGGCATAGAAAAGTTTATACTTGTTACTACCAGACTGAAAAAATACAGAAATCAATGCTTGACCTCAGCTTTCAGACACAGCTACGTGCAAAGATGTGCCATTCAAGTTCAACAGAAAGCTGAATTGCGACACATCAGGTTTGGTGAGATCAGCTCCTTACTATTGCAATACAAGGTACATATGTGAAATACAAGGAGTTGAAAAAAACAGAGCAGCTCAAGAGCTGCCTAAGGGAAAGGACTTTCATTCCAGACACATGGTTTAGTGCTGATGGAGAACAGTACTATACAGAGGTACCAGAGGCTGCATCCATTAATACTGGCCAGAATCTTTCTAGACCAGGTAACTTTGTGAATGTATTTTTAGTTTGGTTCTGTGCAGAGCTACAAGCAGGGATCGCTTGTTCAGAGCACGCAGAAGGCATTCCTGGCTATTACATCTGAAATGAATCCACATTCCCAGTAATTACTTCATGTTATTTGTTGTTATCTTATTGCTGTTTTCAGTGTATTAATCAAAGTGCCTCATAGTGCTGTTTCTCAGCAAGCAAAGCGTATTTATGATGTACACTGAGCACAGAAATTTTGTACAAAACATTATTTGGGAATGCTACTTCTTGTTCTGGATCTGACAGAAAACTGAAAAGTAAAAACATAAAAATGTCAGGCTTTCACTATTATTTTAAAGAGCTTATTGCTGGGAGGAACTATTCACTATAACTGAGTGCAGGGAAAGACCTGACTCGGCAAAATACAGTTATCAGTAAGGAAATAGCATATCTGTTCAAAATAATATGGTAAGACCATGCCAGATATTTTTGAATACTTGCTAGAAGAAATAAGTGCATGGGAAATGTATGAAGTAAGTTATAAGGAAGACCTTAGGGCCATTTCTTAATGGAATCAAAACCAGAATTCTGTGTTGTTGAGGGTCAAATTTGCTCAGTATCAGGGAACCTTTACTAATTTTCTGTCTGAAGCCATCAGAGATAAGAAAAATGCAATCTCAGCTTTTAAATGGTGTTAGAGTATCTCCTATTCCTTTGTAATAATAGCTACCATTCACAGGAATTAGATTTCCCAGGGTACTTCACCACTTCTCATAGAAGCACATTCACATATATATACATACATGGAAAGAAAACGAGGTACATCTATGAAAATGCCCATTTAACACCGTTCAGTATCTCCTTCAGAGGCCTTCCTGGGGCTGCATGCAGCACAGCAGCACAAGGCATGTGATACACAGCCACAGGGATTTATTTCCACTCGCACGGCAATCTACTGTGAAATTTTGATTTCTTTCAGTGCTCAGTGGCTATTTCCTGCAGGAAATGATTTTTATGTGTGGTGATGATGTATGGTTGGACCTCAATGCACAGCTCTTTTCCCTTCGCTGTGAAGGACAGCTCAGCAGCTCTGTGCCACCACCACGTCTCTTTCTCCCTTTTGCCCCATGGGCTTTAAAGAAAGCCCCAGCTTCTGTGTTTCTTGCCTTAGGAGCACCAGTCTGTGGGCCTTCTGGGACTGAAATTATCATTGCTAAAGAAACAGCTAAAGATAAGAGGTTTTGTATTTTGGGATGGAGGTTGGGCTAAGCTCAGAGATGTTACATTTCACACTAGTATTCATGTTTTTGTTCCTAGCTGCTTTGCCTTTTGGTGATTTCTCTGCATCATCTTTTGATTTATGACCTTGAACATGCTCCTCAGCTCTAAGCCAGTGATGGCATGGTTCTCAGACCCACTGGCCCAGTTGTGACAAACACACACCCTTTAAAAAAGGATCAAATCTGCAGCCTGCCTTTATACCAACTTACACCACCACATGTGTAAGATGAGAGTACAAATAGAGCTTCACAGCAGACATATCTATATGTTTGTGTACAGAGGACATTTTTAAGCTGTTCTGTTGGCTGTCACTACTGCAGTGCTGTATTATGAGTCCTGTCCCAAATGCTGTGATGCTGTGACAGCAAGCAGCAGGACCGATACAGGGTATGACATCCTGTTAGTAGGGATGACAGCTGAGAACGAGGGGTGTGTTTCTGTCTGCTGAAGTCAGTGTTAGGAGACAGATACCACTGACTGTAAAGAGACAGAATTTGGGATTAAGTTGCTCATTTCTTTTTTTTTTTTTTTTTAATATCTCTGGGTCTGACTAACTCTCTCTGGACAACCATATAAGAACTGCATGTTTTCTTTGCCTGATACTGATTTTAATTGCAGCTAATTAGTATTAGACTGTTTACATACCAAGTCTAAGGATGAGAGACTGATGCTATCTGGTAGATGATACATATTCCAGCTGCTGGACTGGTGAAGGGCTTAGAAATTAATTAAAAAATAAAAGAAATTGATGTAGCAAAATAAGTAGTTTAAAATGCAGTTAAAATGCCACAGTCATTAAATATGAACTGAACCTATCTAAAACATAATTTTATCATGTTTCTTTTCACCATCTGTCTGAAAACCTTGGAAAATAAATCTTATCCTAGTGGTGTTAAATGGCACTTCTCAAACCAGTGGTTTAGCTTTGAATTGCCATGCTTATTTGATAAGTCAAGACAACCAAGTAGAGTTTAAGCTCCGTATAATTGAACACATCAAATTATATAGCCATGAAAATGGGACTTCCAATGGAAAAGGCAGCTGACGCTCAACTGAAATAGATATGTTGGAGTAACAATAATGTAGCTGATTTTAGTTCTTCAAATGAGTTGTTCAGGCATGAATTTGCAGCTCTATAATTTTAAAGAGGTAAAGGTCAAATATCTTATTTACATGTTCCTTGGTTATTGCACATATATCTCCAGACAGCTTTAAGTGTAAGTAATGAACCTGAAAATATTTCAGGGGTGATTAAAGTGCATTTAATATTAAAACATGCTAAAACACACCTATAGAATAAATAACAAGACCCTGAAGGAAATTTAAATATTGAGCAAAGTGATTAATACTCCACACTGATGAATAATAAGGTTTTATAAAAAGTAGGTTCATGAATAAGCACTCCCTGTAATCAATCCATGTGGGTGGGCCTTGCAGCTGGAAAAAACTTAGCTGATGCCTCTTGGTCCCTGCATGGGTGCAAAGGTTCACACACACCCACATATGGATGCAACTGCAGAACAAGGACTAACATTTCAGCCCAACTGCATAATACTGAACAAGGTCAAATATCACTGACCTCAGTGTTTGCGAAAATGTTCAGCCAAGTACGAGACAAATCTACAAACAACAAACAGAATTGCTCATATTCTCAGTCTGTTCATTAGCAGAACCAAGCAGTTTTTTTTTTTTTACTTGCAATAGTTTAGTTATTTTAAATACATTTTAGTTGCTGAGTACGAGGTGAGATATTTACACATTCAAGTAAGGAATACTGCGGAAGCCTGAAAGGTCAAAACAAGGATCTGAAGTAAAAACTGTTGTCCTTAAAAGCAATTCCTACTGGAAAAAATTATGATGACTGAGGGGTCAGTGGTGCTAGGGCAAGCTCCAGATAAGCCATAAGCTATTTGAAGTAATGCTTTCTTTGATCTGCCAGGCCTTTCAGTACACAAGGAAATCCAGTGGTGTTCCAGAGGCCTTGATAATCTTCCTAATGATATGCTGGGGATGCTTAAGGTTGAGGTTAAAGAGGCCTTTCAGCACAGCATGACAAACATTTGGTGGAGAGAACTGACCTTCCCCTCAAAGATATTTGCAAAGCATCTGCTCTCATTGACAAATGTGGGCAACCGTGTGCATGAGCTTGACCAAGAAAAATATCAAAAAGAGCATTTAGATTCTCTCTGCAACCAGTCCTGCTAAGTGATACTGTAGAATACCAGAGGGGTTTATAAGCAAGGTGTACTGAGAAGGATAATATAGAAGCCTTTAGGAAAACAGGAAATCCTAGAGCGGACTTGGTCAAAATCTTTGACAAGTAGTTCTCGTTACAATTTCACATTTTTAGTTCAGCTTTTAACACTACCTTGATACTCACTTGAAAAAAAAAAAAAAGAAAAAAAAAAAAGGTCATGTAATCCATCTTGGCATTGCTAAGGCCTGAGGCAACTGATTTTTGCTAGAAAATTGGCGCTTAGAGTCCTGCTCCTGTGGATTCCCTGAGACACTTCCCTCAACCATGTCAGAGCAAACAGCACACCTGTATCTTTCAACCCATTTGAAATTCATAAACTAAAACAACCATGAATCTAGGTGCCTCGTTAGTTAGATGAACTCAGGCTGGGTGTTATACACATGACCACACCACACTCAATTTGGAAGTCATGGCAACTTTCACTCCATAAAGAAGTCATCATCTGCATCACCCCACAGGCAGGGCCCTTCAGTGAGTAGCCCATGGAAACCCAGAGACAGATAATGTGTTGTAGACTCTCACATGTACAAGGTAAGGCTTTGTCAAATGCATACTAATGAGACCTAGGAAAAGTGCCTGAGATGCGCAATTGTGAGGCATGTTGTCATGCCAGGTGGTGTCACAGTTGAGCAGAGCATTGACAGAGTGAGCACACATCATGGATAGAGCCAGGGCATGACTTGCGATGGAAATTAGACACTACTGGTACCCATAGAACCCAAAGAGGCCAAATGGTCCAGGTGGTTGGTAGAAACCATTCAGAGATGTGAATGGAGGCTGGAGAGCAAGGAGCCTGGGAAGCAGCTGGCCCTGTATCCAGATGAAGCCAGAGCAAACTCTTCTCACAAGCGGACTGGGGCAGCTCACTTAACCCCAGCTTTTTTCCAAGTGAGTTTTCTTAACTGATCGATTGAAAAAAGAACAGTATGGGGCTTGTGCTTCCAGTACTTGCTTAAGAAATAAAAAAGGCCCTTTCTTCACCTTCACTGTTGGCAACACCTTCAACCAACCTCCTAGTCTATTCCAAGTGGGACAAGCAGCCCTCACATTAAGAAAGTTTAATATCCTGAAGCATAGGCTAAAGAGTACTGTTCAGATACTCTCACTTGCCCAAAGACTATTTAGATGTTCCATGCAAAGCAAAATACCTTTAAGATGAGAAATTCCCCCTTCAGAAAACCATACATTTTAGTGGTTACGGTTAGAACGTGTCTGTGGGAGGTAAGTATCGAGTCATCTGAACAAAAGGAAAAGATATGCCAGGGGTTTTGCATTACAGGTAAGTGCTTTAATCAGTAGTCCATGGGAAATGGCTGAAACACACATTTTGAGTTGCTGCTTTGGAATGTAGGTGTCCTGGGTTTGTTACCATTATTATTTGTTTGGTTTTGTTTTATTTAGGGACTTGACTCATTACATTCCTGTGGGAAGTGCTAACATTTTCCTCTGAAATGGCAGTGTGACATCCTGCTTTCAGCTGGCCTGTTTTTATATTTGACTGCACCTGAAAAGGGCGCATTTTCTTTTCTGTAAGAAAGGGTAAGTTCGAACAAATCTTCAGAGAGCTGAAAGGCAGGGAATACTATGTTATGACTGCAGGCTGAGCACACTTCTCAGTGATGCTGAAGCTCAGAATGTATGTGCAGGAGTAGAGTTGTAGGCAGTTTGCAAACTTCAGTGGTAGAAACTCCGTAACATAGAAAATTTAGACATCTGCAAATGTTTTGAAGGTATCCGAACCAGTAAATCCCTGCTATGAATGTGACAAACCCAGAGTTTCCACCAGGCTTGTTCCAGCAAGATTTTCAGTGTGTGCTGCTCAGAATGAATACTTGGAAGTTTTAGTAAAAACAGAAAATTAAGGGAAAATATGCTTTCCTTCAGGGCAGGTGGCTTTCCTAAGATACCCTTTGGCAGATATAGTCTACTGCTAAAAACAGAGGAGAGGAAGTTCAGACATGGCCTCAAGAGCATTAAAAGAAGTCATGAAAGGCCTGTTCTTATCCAGGGCAAACACTCCTTGCCTCACATTAAGCAAGTTTCTAAGGGCTAGCTCCATGGAAACAGTCGCAGAACTTAAGTCAAAAGTTGAGGTCATGGAAACCACTCATCATTTATGGCCTCATCTCAGAGACCTCTGAACTACGTACACTGTCACTATGTGACTTTAAAAATTTTTCCTGGTTTTGGACTCTTTTACAAAGCCAGGATTGCCTCAGCCCTGGCCCTGCCAAGTAGCTGGGTGCGTTGTCCACTCCAGCGGGTCTCTGAAGGTAGAGGTTCCCACCTCACACCCTGAGGCCTCCAGAAGGGAAATGTTCCCAGATCACATCCTGACACATGAATCTGCTCATCGGAAAGCACAGTGATGACCACTCTCTTTATAAAGTGTGCCAAAAAGGTCAGATTCCTATTTTTAAAAAATAGAGCTTTCTCACGGAATCATAGAACCGTTTGAGTTGGAAAGGACCTTTAAAGGCCACCTGGTCCAACTTCCCCACAATGTACAGCTCAATCAGGTGCTCATAGCCTGGATAAATATAACGCTGCCCTTTAAATTATCCCTACTCTAGGTTGCTGTCATCCTTGGAGCAGTTTCTTCAGTTCAGAGTGTCCAAGAGTCAATAGTCTCCTCTGGGAAGCGTATGGAGCTCCACGTCATCCACCATCCACACACCTGTTTTTCGGAGACATCTCCTGGAAATATTTGTAAGCGTTTGTTTGTGTGGATGTACATGAACACAGAGATAAGTGTGTGGGTGTGTGTTTTTTATATTTAACTATGCAGAAGTAAACTTTCTGGATGGAAGTTGATAAGGGCCAGTTAAATGTAAAGCACTGAAATGTTGACTAAAATAATAAAAAGTCCTTTTCATGTCCTCACAAAACTAGTGCTTCATTGACAGTTAAATCATGCAACTGGTGGGAAATGGACATATAAGGGATACGAATATAGAGAGGATTATTTGAGGTACTTTAAATGCTAGATGAACAATCAAAATGCATTGAGCCAAATCTTGATGCTTTTGGCATACAGAAAAATATTCTGTTGAATTTAAAGAGGGGCAGGTTTTACTTAGGAAAAAAAAAAGACAAAGGAAGCAGGCATGGAACACACAGATGATGTGCACTGATGTAACACAACATAAAAGACATACAGCCCTGGCCCATGCATGTAGAAAAAAGAGCAATGCAGAACAGTTCTGAGAGCTTTTTACTTCCGAGGACATGTGGTTATGAGGTCAGATGGAAGGTTTGGGGGCCAGGAGGCTGCCAGCATCCAATACCAGCTGAGGGTCTGAGTCACCTCGAGCCTGCCACATGGCCTCTTTGTGTTTCATGGAAACCAAAATGAGCTAGGCAGAACCTCACTGGAAACCAATACTGCATCTAAGAAATATTTTCCAAGTCAGGCCATGAACATAAGGATTCCTCTGGAAAGTACCAGCAAAACATTTAATAACAAGATGCACTTTCAAAAACCTCCACAGAAAGTCTTTGCAAAAGTATGCTGTTGCCGTTGTGAGCAGTCTGAGGGCAGCTCCCAGAAAACACTGCTCCCAGAACCTCAAGCTTCCCAGTTCCCACGAACTGACCCCTCAGAGAAGCTGGAAATAAATTGGCCAATTTTTGAGTTCCTCAGTCTTTCATTAAGCCCTGGAGAGTGAAGATCACAAAAAGAAAGACAGTGTTTAATTATACTGAAGCTAATGGACAATGTTTTATCAAGTTCTGTGGGGCAAGATTTCTTCCTGTACTTTTAGGTATGTCAAAATGCATTGCCTAGATTAAATTAGTACTTCACTGAGTTCTGGTGATAATAACAGCAACTTGACATAAGTTTGAGAAGGATCAAATTTGAGTGATTCATAAATTCTAGCAATATTGATCTGCATTAGCAATTGGCCTCTGATAACGTGGTTACTTAGTTCTTTGTGTATTTATGGTAGATGCACTGGCTGCTTTTATGTGCTATGTGTTTCCATGCTCGTAAGTAGTATAGACTTACAGTTCATTTACACTGGGAAGTTTTGGGAAGCATGTAAATCTGAGCTAAGTAATGTGGAACAACTGTTGCACAATGAGTACACACCATTTTTGGTTAAGTTTCTTCCATCTGAAATACTCTGCCTGCATGTGCATGTGCATTTTGGGATTTTTCTTGCTGCAGATTAAACAATATCTGGCAAATTTACTTGAATTTGGGGTCTTTTGTGTCATATTAAAAAACAAACAAAAAAAAACCCCAAAACCATCACATTTCCACTCTACTCCATCCATCTGTTTTTTCCCAGTTGAGGCTGTTTTACAGCACTGGGTCGGTAGGGTAGAGGAAGTTCAAGCTCTGCAAGCCAAATAGCTGCTGCACAAAGCAATGTGCCACAGAGCAGAGCTGGGGAGCAGCAGTGGATGCCAAATGCGACTCTCCTCATCGGAAGGCAACCACTGGAATGCAGCTGGGCAGTCAGAGCCCTGTCAGACAATGCACATCCCAAGGACAAACAGGAGCTGCCGTGTGTAGGGTCGATGCAGTAAACATGGTAAAGGGGTTGAAGCTGAAAAGGAAAATGGGACTTCCCCAAGGAGAAGAGAGAAAAAGAACTAAACATGTAAAAGACTTCAAAATGATGAAAGACATTAATGGAAAGTGATGGAAAAAGGGAAGTCATTTGCACACAGCAGTTGACAGGTGAAAGCTGATTTCCTTTTGGGTTTCTGTTTGGGAACAGATGTGGCAGGAAGTTCCAGCAGAAAAATAATCACAGAAATCGCACCAAGAGTGCTGAGAGGTGTGGGTAGAATGGTGTCTGTCACAGAAACAAAGGCAATATTTGTTTGCTTTGAAAGGGCAGTTGCTGACATACAGGACAAGAAATGTAAAACGACTCTTCAACTTGAGCCACAGACAGTTTGACATGTCTCAAAGATTGGATCAGAGCCTTTTGGATGCAAGAGGTCTCCTAAGTGAAAAGCGAACTTGCTTTGTGGCATATCGGCTGAGGTGGCTCCAGCTGAGCTTTGGGGCTCCACTGGCCACAGAGGTTGGCTGGGTCTTCTCCCTGTGCAACAACTGGCAGTGTGCTGCCTTGTGTATGGGAATAGCTCACAGCAGCCAGGGCAGTACTGAATATCATCACCCCAAAACTGACCATAAAACCATGCAAAGCATCAGCTACCTTGAGACTGACTGTGCTCCTTCTAATGTCCCTTTATCTACCTCTGTTTAGAAGGAAGGGAAATTTAACTTTCCTGTTTAGGGGTATTAGGAGGAGCACGGCCAGCCTCTGGAACCCATCCTCACCCCTCTACCTGGAACTGAAGGTACAAAATTGAAATGGAAGTGAGGGGGCAACACAAACGAAGCCTGCTTTACCTAAAGCCAATGCCAAATCTCAGCTTCTCCTGGCATTTTTGTCATCAGTGGCTTAGGAACACAACCAGGGTAACACTGCATGCCCCAGTTCTCTGATGAACCATGTTCAGCCCTGCAGGCTGCAGAGCTGCTTTAAAATCAGTTGCAAAAGCTGTAAGAATTAGTGATGACTGGGGAATAGCAAGCAGGCTGTAATTGCCAAGGGTGACATACAGTTGGATTTTAACATTGTAAGGGAACCCGTCTGGGTGCTTCTTACCACCATTACGTCTGCAGCCTCCAGCTTCAGGGCTACAATTGTCAAACACAACCCCAAGTGTGCTCCCCAATGCTGTATGCCAGACAGGGACAGGCATAAAAACTGAGCTGAAAAATTCCCAAACACATTTGATGTAAGGTTGTATAAGAGGAAAGGAGTTTGAGCCAGTTAATAATTAACGGCACATTTTTAAAGTAGAAATAGTAATCTTGTTTTTTATCATTAATTGTTGCAAAATGTGATTGTATTCTACTGAGTTTATGAGGGAAATCCTCAAAGCTCTGCTTATTTTTAGGCACCAGAAGACTCAATCTTGTTATCCTGAGCAACAATTTGTGGTCTAATAAGGAGTTTGGTATGATTTACACAAAAGAGTTTGTATCCTCTTTGTAAATAAACATTTTTCATTATGTGCCATTAAGTCTTGAAAGCTGAACTGAGAAATATGTGGTTTAAGATGCAGCTTAAAAACCAGTGAATATCAAAAAATAATAAATAATATAGCAAACTCTTTGGAAAGGATGCAAGTCTTCATGCTTCCAGGACATAAGATAACCTCTAATTAATGGGAGCTAGTAAGAACTTTTTCCTGTCAGCAAGTTATTCCATAATTGCCTTCTGTAAAGCTTCCTGTACTTTTCTCTGAAGCAGCTGGTATGCTTCTGCAGGAACAGTGTGATAAAATCAATAAATCCCTGATCCAGTCCTGTATCTCTGTGAGTGTCTTTTTTAACGGGAACTTTCTAGCAGACAAAGACTCGGGTTCATCTTTGTTTGGAAGGCACAAGCTGCTAAATCCTAGGGGAGAAGTAATGATGCTTTCTTTAGTGATGCCTTCACTTGTGACAGGAAAAACAAAACTCAAGTCTTTTAACTCATTTGCTGGCAAGTAGGAAGGAAGGCAAATTATTTTTTCCATGATTTTGTCTTGAAAAGTGGTTACTTGTCTTGTTAATATGAACACACAATACACATGAATTGTATCCCCCCAACAGAATGAATTAGTTTATCTCTTGCGAGGTTTGTCTCAGTAAAAAAATATATAGAATTATAGAATATCATGAGTTGGAAGGGACCAATAAGGATCATTGAGTCTACCCTCAGCCAGCATTAGAGATTTGGAGCTGTGCCTTGCCCCTGTCCTCAAGGTCCTTGGATCATTTTCTCCTGATACTTCCCTTTTTCTTTACCAAACATACTTGTGGATCTTATTTTTTTCTCTATAAAGCCCTCCAAACCTATTGACTGAGAAGCAATAGGTTTGACTGACAAGTCATGGAGAAGCGTGCGTCCATCAGTTCAAAGATAAATGGAGGGAGTGGCTCTCTGGAAGTGCCTTTGCCCTTTTACCTCTCATACAAAGAAGCTAAAGAGATGGCTTAGGTTTAGATTGGCTTAGCTTAACTTTAAGCTAATTGAAATCTGGTGAAAGGAGTCATGTCTTATGTTTGTAATATGTCATCAGGAAAGAAATTGTTAGATCTCTAGCTGATTATAAGATATGTCCACTTTTCAAAGTATAGAAAGCAGGCATGGGAAAGGGAATGCTTCTGATGAGTGGCACAACTGTAGACACACACACCTTAGTCTGGAAGACAGTTGCTCATGATCTTCAGGGCCTGAGCCAAGTGAAAGAAGACTTAATTGGACATTTGGGCATGGTTGAGCTTTTGTTTGTTCTCCAGACAATCCAAGAGTGGGACAGATTATTGGGGTATATCTACACTTTGCTACACTCCCTCCTTACTCCATCAGTATCCAATATCCATTGGATAATCACCAGAAAGTTGAGACTACTCATGCTTCTGACCCCTGTGACTTCTAGAACTTGCACTGATAGTTACTATCTGTGAATAAAACTTTCAACCTTCCTCTATCCACTACAGCACTGATTTTGGTTTGATAAAGTAAAATGCTTCTATAAACTATCATTACCCATAAGACTATATGTTGGCAGTTACACAAGAAATCATAATTGAAATTCTGCCATTGGGCTGAGCTAACCTTACACTTTCAGTCAATCCAAACTGAAGAAAAAAAGCAGCAGTTAGGGTTAACAGTGGGAAAGCAGCTATGCCTTCCTGCCAGTGCCAATATCTGCAGAAAACTCATTTCATATTCAGGCTGCACTGTTTGGTTTATAGTGCTGGTAGAAATTCTCACCTGGAGTAAACAGATGTTAATCTGCTGAATTGTGATTTCCATCAGCTCTGTGCCTGGTTTACATTGCAGAGCTCCCGTCCCTTTGCTTTTAATGCAACCCAAAAAATCTAATGTACATTTATTTAGTTAGTTAGTTTTCTAAGCTATCCCATGGAATTTTGTTTACTACATTTGGAAATTTGTCTACTAAAAAGGCACTACTGCCATCACCCTTATGGCAGCTCACTGCTCATTTCTTTGTCTGCATGAACTATGCATGGTTCAGGGCTGTATTACAGCCTGCCAGAAATAAACATTCACTGAGAAGATGATGGCTCAGCTTTGTATCTTGCACCCCAGCATTAATTTCCTCTGTCTGGCAGTCAACAACGCTGACACTTAATGGGAGAAAGTGGTCCCTGGTGTAGTTCTGCTGACCCTGGGGATTTACCCCATGGCAACTCCCATCTACTGAGCAGCAAGAGATAAACTAAGCAGCGCTGGGAATTTGGAACAAGTTCAGCCCTCAGAATATATGGAGATTTAGGGTGAGAGCAGACATTTTCTTATCATCCTCTGTAAAGACAGACGCCCTGCCCACAATCAGGTAGCTTCTAATGGCACAGAACACACAGTCAGCATACAACCTCTTATTCCTGCTTGTGAGAATGTTATTTTATGTGACACGAGCCATTGCTCTTTGAATTGAATTTTGTTATTTGCTACTAGAACCTGGTTTTTGGCTGCATGATGCTGACTTCCAGCTAAAACAGTTCATTCTCCAATTACTTTATGAGAACATTTCAAGCAATTATGAGAATTAACAATGTATTTTCAAATTACTAAAAATACATCTGTGAAGAGCTTTTAGCATAAGATTCTCAAAGTGCACTTTCACTTTTTTTAAAAAGATTTTAACTGGGAAAACCATCTGAAAACTCCACTAAATGTTTAATGCTCCTATACATTAGCTAGTTACCAGAATGGCAAATGCTGTTAAATGGAATGCTTTCTTCTAGAAAGCAGTATTGTAGGATCTTTTTTATTTCTTTTAAATAATCTACTTGTGCCCCCTTATTCCATGCATATTCCTGCTGCATTTCATATACTTCATGCTGCTACAACAACCCTGGAAGGTTTTGTCTGACCATGCCTTCACTCAGCACTTCCAAAAAAGAAAGAAGGAAAGAGAAAAAAGAG
>JAPSGF010000013.1:7654468-7725500 GCA_035772895.1 Perdix hodgsoniae
GAAGGAACACTTTTGTGCATATTCAAACTTCCTTTTACAACTCATGACAGTTATTAATTAGTATTAATCGTTCAAAGCACAATAGCCAACATTTCTGCTCCCAAATTAGGACTGAACTAAGGATACCATGGGCCTGTTAAGTCTGGGCTTTTATTATCAGAATTAGAGCTCAGGACCTGGAGCCAGGAAGAGCTTTTTCAGCTTGAGTAAGGAAGGGGCACAAAAAGAGCCGAAATCTGTGGTTAATACAGTCTGATTAAATCCACATAAGGAGAAATGAGCACAAATCCAGCAATGAATGAGTCTAAAAGAAAAGGAAATAGCTGATTTAATTAGGTTTTAAAGGATGATTCAGAGCAACATAAATCTTAATGAAAGGACAAAAATAATTACAGGTAATTAATGCCAAAGTATCTGAAGCTAAGGAATTTACTTAGCCTTGAGCACGGTGCACAACACACCCAGCTCTTCTTGCTGCAGGTAACACAGTGCATCTGGTAATTTAGATCACCTAGTTGCTTTTACATTGATCATTATTTTTAATGGTTAAATTTCTTTTGCCATTACAGAAACAGTGTTGATATCATAACTAAGAAAATCTTTGTATGACATAGAGGCATTTTTATTCTACTATTCCTGCAACTATCATCAGTTTAAAAAAAAAAAAGAAAGAATAAAAAAGAAAAAAAAAAAGGTATACATCATTTTACCAGTGTATGGATTGGTATAAAATTAGTAAGACACAAGTCAGGCTAGATTCCATGATTTGTCTAGCTCTCTGTGCACTCAGCAGCATTCCTCAGCCAAGGAGGAATTATGATAGTAGGACGGGTATCAAAAGTTTAGCTCTTAAATGGCCACATTTTGTATCAGTATTATGACCAAATTTTAGTTCTGATCTTACATTTATGATTCTTTGAAAAGACCTGTTTTGTTTGCATAAATCCCAGAGTAATTTAAAAGACATTTCCTTGTTTCTAGTAATTCTGTTGAACAAGCTAATATAACAGTTGTAAAGACAAAATGTTTGGCTATTGACAAAAACTGCTGGACCACCCTCTGAATGGACTTGTCTAAGAGCATGGATCTTGTTGAAAGATGCATTTTGGTTTCAGTAACCGGGAAATAAAATCTCTTTCCTGGGTCAGATCCTACTCCATATATTTCTTTGTCTTGTAAAGAATGTGAGCTCTTGGAGACACTCAACTAAGGTAGAGCAAAACAAGACCCATTGGTAGTCATGAGTAGATAATTTGATTGTCAGTTAACTCTAAAGAGAAGTTTGATCTGGAAAGGGACAAGAACTCCGTCTCAACTTTCTGTCAAGTGCTGGTTCTAAAAATATTTCTTTCTATATTCCCCAAAATATATGGATTATCTCCTGCTCCTGGCAAGCTTAGGCATCAGAAGATTGCCGCTTGTCCAAATGACAGATGGCACAGACAGTGAATTGCCTAAAACCAAGAAACAAGGATATAATTTTCCCACTCACAAACATGAGCAGTATTTGGGTGCAGTTTGACAGCTGGCAGTCAGGCAAGCCCCAGCCCGTGTGGCAATTACAGGCGTGCTCTGCCACTTCCCTTCATCATACATTCCCTTCTCCAGCCCCCAGCATGACAGAGGGCCAGAGCTTCCCTGAGGTACGAAACCTTCAGCACAACCCTGCATGAGGCAGCGGTGGGGCTGGAAAGGTCTGTGCCTTGCAAGTTCTTCTCATGGGACACATCACAGGGCTGCTGCCCTGCACACGCCTTGTGACCACCACCTCCATGTGAGCTACGGAGGTGTTCAAGCAGTCACACTTTCCCTACCTCTATTGGGATCATGGCCTGAAAAGTCTGACGGTGTTGCTCACGGAGAAAAGCCATGTCTTGTTTGGGGCACAGCAGGGCCTGGGTCCCTCATGCTCCCCCATTGGGTTTCTCTATTGGGATGCAAAGCACGTCAGCACATCTCTGGGCTTCCAACCAAGAGTGGTTGATTACGATATTGGCACCACAGGCTGAACCAGAGATAAAAGGCATATGCAACGCCAGCTTCAGTTTGCACAGCTTCAGGGAAGATGCTGCTATTCTGGGAAAGGAGAGGCTTTCAAGAAACTCCCAGAGGGGAATGTAACTGCCATTGGCAACAACAGAATGAGCCCTCACAGGGCACATTTAAAAGGCCCTTTCGAGTTATGAACTGCTCCATCCTTCTGAAGAGCAGTACTTCATATAGGGAAGTTAATAGGTCTGAAATCGAGCTTCACCAACAGGAGCAGCCATTTTCCCTGCATTCCCTGTGGGAAGCTGGGAAAGCAGTTACAGATCTGTTCCCTGGAGCTGCATAAGGAGGCCAAGAAACGTGTATTTTAACTACATGAAAGTCGATGCTTAGTTCTACATTTAGTCTTCCAATTCAAAAACAGAAGTTAGATAAAGATGTTTCTCTTGCTTTGCTCTGAATACAATTTTTTAAGGCCTGGAGAAGTTAGAATTCAGGCACAAGCTCAGCAAAATATAAAACCTCAAAACATGCAAATAAATCAATCATCTAAGTTATATATATCAGTAAATAGAATTCAAAAATAATCTTGGGAGCAGTTTCCAAACTTTCATATTACATAAACTGAATGCCCTGCAGCAGAATTGGACTGACTTGAATTACACGGTAAAATAAACACATGCAGGGATGTGTTTCTTGTTGCTGATATTTCAATTTTCCTTCTCCCCTTAGAAAGTTGCATTATAGCTCATAATGCTTGATAAGTTAAAATTAGAAATGCCATTTTAAACAATGAAGTAATTCAATTTTTGTGCTGCAGATTTCTAACTTAGTCTACAGGAATGCTCTTGTCTGTCCCAGCTACTTTCCCCCTCTCAAATATTCAAGCAAGCGTAGGACATGCTTGAGAGATGCGTGAGAGCATTTTCTTAAGAAAGAATTTAACCTTTGACTTTTACAAGCAGAGACTCGATTTCTAGATATGAGTTCTTTGCCTGCTTTTTAGTAAATTTTGTTTTACAATCATTTGTGAAACCGTATCCAAGTCTTTATTGAGCACAACACTCGGAGTTCTTTTTTATTGACTTACATTGCCTCTTGCCAAAGCAAAAATCTTGGAAGCAAGGCCACCAGCTTGAGAAAAATTGTGGGAAGAATAGTTACTTCAGTAGGAAATAAAATAAATGGAACAAAATAAACATTTCCCTTTTTATGGCCATGTTTGCTTCACAGACTGCAAGAAAAATAACAGAACTAAACCAAGCTTGTTGTCATCAGAAGATGCAGGCAGTATCATAGGATCGTAGAATCATTAAGGTGGGAAAAGACCATGAAGATCCCCAAGCCCAACCCCAATGCACCCCCACAATGCCGACTGCCCACGTCCCTCAGTGCCACATCTCCGTGCTTCTGGAACACCTCCAGGGACAGGGAATCCCTTGCCTCCCTGGCCAGCTGCGCCATTGCCTCTCCAGAATGAATTTTCATACATGTAATACTTGTCTGTGAGTGCCCTAATTAAGCAGCACAGTGGGATGCTCCTGGATGTGTGCTGTAGGAAGAGAGCTTTACATCAGCACTGTTTGCTGCTCAGACCTCTTCTTCCCCTTTGATTCCGCACGCCTTGCTTCCTTTCCCTTCAAAAACTTTCACCTTGGTTTTCCCCTCTGTATTCCCCAATTTCCTTCCTTTTTTGGAGGAAAAAGCCTGGCCTTGAAAGTCTCCAGGCAAGGGGCACCCACACATCTCTGGGCAGCCTGTTCCAGTGGCTCCCAAACCTCACTGAAAAAGGCTTTTTCCTTATATCCAACCTAAATGTCCCCTCTTTAAGTTTGAAACTATTTTCTCTTGTCTATCACCGCAAGCCCTGCTAAAGAATCTGTCCCCTTCATTCTTTTTTTTTTTTTGCAAGGATTATTTTAGGTTTTTTTTTTCAGTACTAATAATTTTAAAGGGCTGTTTCAATTCCTGTATCTGAAAATACAAGGAATACATAAAACAACTTTTCAGGGGATTGCTTTCACTCAAACCCAAGCACTAATTACCAAACAAAACCTTCCTTACATCTAAAACTTCCCTGCTCTTTCTCCTTCTGTGATGCGTAGGTGCCTGCAACAGACTGAGACCTTGAGGGGGAGGGCAGAAGGAGGCCAACAGAGATGAGGGAGATCTGATGACTTCCCAGCAATGCCAGCAGTCTCTGCCAGTGTTTACTGAGTTTTTCCTAGCACAGCCTGAGGTTTGCAAATGCACCAAACCACAAACCTACAGTTGATTTTGCAAAGGCCAAAGCCCCAGATTAAATATTTGCAGTGAGAGAAGCAAATATTTTACACGTTTCTACTCTGCCTATACATGGCCTAGGGGGAAAAAAAAAATACACTAAAAGAAAGAATCAGTAAAACTCTACAAATCTCACTTGTATTCATATTGAAGTTAAATCACACAATGTGTTATTTACACATTGTTTTGAAGCAAAATCAAAAGATCCTAAAAGACATTAATTCCCCAGAAGTCCATGTGTTACAAAGCCTGTCCAGTTCAGTGTTTTATCCTCCTGTGTCTATGGACCAGTTGCCTTACAGGGAGAGCTTAGCCCATCTCACAATGCCCTGGTTTGTGCTGCTTCAGAACTACACAGGCAGAAAGGTAGGCTTAGCTCTCAGATCTCTGTAGGATAACTCATCTGTCTAAGTCTGTCTTCAGGGTTTTCATCACCTTAAAATACAGTCAGTCTGGTAAATGTGAAAACAAACAACATAAACAGGCATACACAGGTTTTTTAGTTTTCAGATTATTACCATCTGTGCATTGTGAGTGTTTCATATCTGTAGAAATACCTCTACATCTTTACACATAAGTGTAGCTAGAACATAATTCAAGGTGAAGCTGAGCGTCTCTGTGGTGGAGATATTTTTGGTATTCAAGGTAGTAAAGGAGTTCCCTCAAGTACCTCTGCACTGCCCTAGTCAGCATGGCCACATCCTGCCAGAAAAGATTTTAAGAGGGCAAAATACGGATTGTTTTTGATGCTGACCACCTCTCTCCTGGGAGAGTCTCACCCACTGTCCAGAATGGTGGTTTTTTTTTTCAGCCATCAGTTCAGGAGAAGCCTTTGTTCCCACCCAGAAAGTAGTCAGGGGTGAAGATAGATGGCAGCATGTTTGCTAAGACAAATAGAGGGGAAAAAAATCTGCCTCATTGCACAGGAGCCTTTCCTTGCTCCCTCTTGGTAACTGAGGTAAGAATGAGTGCCATGTGTTTTACCAGGGAATATCAGCGTATTTCATCTCAGCTTTCTATGCTACATAGCAGAAGAAACACAGTAAGGCAGTGGGATGGGACAAAAAAACAGAGAGAAAAGAAGAAATACAAGTGGATGAGATCTAATTGCCTTCTGCTTAATAGGAGTCTTTTCAATGTTCCCACATGGAATTTCGTGCTTCCTCAGTATGGTACTGACTTCTGCTATGCTATATTATGTGGCAGTCGTGAATATTTGTACAGCAGTACATCCTTGACTCAAGAGGTCTAGAAGGTAACACGAAGGTTTATTTGGTAATAAATACTACTGCAATGTCTAAACTTCAGCTGCCTGAACACAGAGGGTTTAGGGACAACAGAAATCAGAGCTGCTCTATCACTCAGATTGAATGGGTGTAACTAAAAATAACATCTCACAAAGAACCCCTCTGTTTTCTTTCTTTTTTTTTTTTAGCTCAAAAATTAACATTTAGCTCAAAATTAACAGATTTGGACTGAGCAATACCAAGGTAAAACATGAAAGCAAAATAGTTTGGTGTTCCTGTTTCTAGCCCAAACTAGTGTAAATATAGCCAAGGCTCCTTCTCCCTGGGTTTGTGCCTCAAAGAATTTTGCCTTCATGATCACTCCTGTAGCAGTGGTGGCTGCTGGCAAAACATCCTGTGTGTGTACTGTGCACAGGCACTCAGCCAGCAGTACCTGGGAAATGAAAATAGTATTTTTAAAGGGAAATATGCACAGTACATGTGCACGACAATTATGCAACGTGTGTAGGAGAGAGGGGAGGAAAACAGTGTTTGATGTTTAGTACATTAATATTCTGTGTACTGAAGAATAGTGGCCACTGGTCTCATTCAGTCAGTAAACGATCTCTTTTGGTGGACCATGAAGGTCCTGGAATATCTGATGCTATTTGTGACCCCCAGTGGAGTACCAACCTCCTGTCTGGTTCTGATTGGGTTAGGACACATTCAGCACTGGGTGGGTCGTACCAACCTCCTACACAGAATAAGGAGCACCATAAGGAGTCCCAAGGGGTGAGGCAACGAGTGTGTGTCCGAATTAAGCTAGATGTGGAGCTGTGGGGATATAGGGTCATTTGCTCTTCAGAACATAAATGCTAAGCCACTGCTTCCTGAACATCCGTTTTCTCACTCTCCAAAAGCTTGAAACAAAGAAAACAAGTCAGAGAAAATGAGATCTGTTGCCTACTGCATAACCATTATGATCCTAAGTGAAAGCATCCTAAAGACAGCGAGACAGGGTACCCCAGAGGAATTTGGAGTGGGTTCCATATGTCTGACCACTGTTATGTTCCTGAAGCATGCTGTTCTGTTGGATCACCATGGAGAAATATGGGTTGCTCCTACAAACTGTTTTTGTTTTATGGGCAGCAGTGAAACTGTGACAGGACATGAGAAGCATGTCTATACAACTCCCACTTCCCTCGCCAGGATCTTTCCTGCAAGTACAAGAGGCTGTGGAGTCTCCAATGGAGATGTTCAACACCCAGCTGGACACCTACCAGTGCAACCTACTGTGGGGTACCTGCTTTAGCAGGGGGGTTGGGCCCAATGATTTCTTGAGGTCCCTTCCAAACCCTGCAATTCTGTGATTCTGTGATGCACGCAGTCCTCCCACGATGGAAAAACATAGAACAATCGGCACCTTCCACACTGGTGCATCCATTTTTACCTACATGACTCCCTTCCCCTCTACCTTTCTTCTTTATTCCTTCCTGCTTGCTTTTTACTTCTGTCATTACTTTTATCTTCTCCTTTCACTCCTTCCTTTTTTCTTTCCTTCATATAGACTAGTTGAATTCTCTGAGACCTGAAGTAGTGGAGAGCTGTTAATTCCACCTTGCTACAGAGCAGAAACACTGCTATTTGGGTAAAGAGAAGAGCTGGACTCTGTAAAGTCCATAGTGGTATAAGATATGAATAAAATTAATAGAATTAAGGAAGATCTGCGTCTTTCAAGACTACAGGTCATTCCCTTACAACTACAGCCTTGGGATTTTGATAGAAAAAAAATTCAAGTATAATGATTTATGCAATCGTTCTTTCACTCAAGTCAATGACTTCTCACAGCCTAGGGAAGAATGAAGACTATACCAATATAGACATACCAATATGATTTCTCAGAAGGAAAACAAACTGGATTTTGGATATTATATTAAAGATCACATTTTTTAAAAGGAGGGCTAATTGCTTCACCTTACATTTTTTCATTGGTTAGTTTTCCCTGTCTGAAGCAAATAGCTGGAATCCCCCACTCTTAATTCCTGTAAGGGTGCATCCTTACAGAAATGTAGTTATGTGGGGTTGGTGTTTTTTTTTAACTTTGGAGTGTTTGGGCAGGGGGTGTCCTGTTTTGTGGCTTTTTTTAAGCTAAAGAATTGATAAAAAGTAAACTGAGTATGCACTGCATAAATGAAAGTGAAGAAAGGTCTTTTGTTCTTTTGACTAATCTTTACATTACATCTTTTTTTCCAGTAAGCGGATGTAGCATCAGTTACAGCTCTATCTGAATATTCTCACATTTTTGCAAGAGAGCCAAAGAATATACAGTTTAGAGAAATCTTGAGAACTGCTTCAGGTGAGATGACAGATATGGCAACAACTTCCTACTCCGAATTCCCTCTCTGCTTGACAGCCAAAACCAAGTCATGCAGCATGTGAACAAAACAATACGAAGCCAAGCAACAGATGATGTATTCACAGCTGCACTTTGGGTTCAAGAAGACAGAGTCAAGAAATACTTCTAGTTAATGCTAAAATTCCCACTTCATCAAATGAAAACCTATGTTTTATGGGTACAAACCATATCAAGCTCCATCTAATCTTGTTACATTCTGAAGGAACGGGAGGAAAAGGCACAGGTCAAAGAAGTAATATGTCACATTTTCTAACCCTTGAAATTTTTTGCATTTTTGAACTAATGGTTAATAAATATTTAAAAAAAAAAAAATGAAAGAAAGAAAGAAAGAAAGAAAGAAAGAAAGAAAGAAAGAAAGAAAAGAAAACTAAGAATTTAAATGCATTTCACCAATCACGTTGTGTGATTTCTTTACCAAACATTTCATAAGAGGCTGTATATATATACATATATATATATATCGACCACCTGACCAGAAAATGTAAGTCAGTTTAAATTACAAGCTGCTCCTCTGTTGACCGCAAAGGCAATTTAAGCTGTTGAGATAGAATGTTTCAGGTGGAGTCTATTTTACATGGATCAGTTCATTCCTCTGACCTGCCTTTAAGGCTCAGAAACTACATCTGCCATTGAAGTTATGTTCATGACAGTGTTGTTCATTTTAGGACATTATGCTGGATAAAAAGAAACACCAGCTCCTAATTATAATCTCAGTGTGTAGCATCTTTGATACCTGACTTATCAAATAAGATGTATGATATCAAGACTTCGTCCAAGAAGCTGAAGGACAGTGCTATGAAACAGCTCAACACTGAACAGTGACTTAGGTTAGAACTTTTTAAGGCTCTCCCATTTCCTTGTAAACCTGCATATCTGTTGAAGTATATGGTTAAGTAGAAGCACAAGTAGACTGGATTCCATTGGTTGCTTACCTGCTTCCAATGAGGAATGTGTTTTAGGAATTGGAATCCTTAAATTTAAGAATATAAATGTTTTCTTACAAGAAAATTATGACTTTGTGTCTAAATGAATCATTGCAAAGGATCGGTGATAATATTTTTCTTTACAGAAAGAATGGCATTGTAAATAGCCATAAGAGCCTAAAGCCATTGGATTTTAGCTTGTACCCAAGTGTTCTTTGATGAATCAAAGGCATCATTTGTTATGTACAGTGATTTCCCTTTTGCATACTATAACCTTTTCCTCTAGGTAACATTTATTAAGTTAAGGCTAGGAGTAAGCCATTGAACGAGGCTGATTTGTTTAGCAGCAAGATACAGAATTTACTTGTTTTCTTGGAATAATGTCCTCATACAGGAATGTCATGCTTATGGTGGTAAGAAGCAGGTGACATCTGGATAATGTTTCAGGATTTTCTTCTTCAATTTGAGATCAGTTTTACGGAAAATGGATGTAAGTGTTGCTAAGACACTTAAGCCAGGCTTATGGAATGGGTTAAGGAAGACAATCTCGGCCACAAGACAACCTCCTCTGAGAGCTGTGTATAAAAGACCTCCTGTCTCACTGTCATTCTGTGTGCCTGCTGGCATAATTCCTCTCTGCCTGGTATAAAAGACCACCCACCATGTGGCACATGGCCACCGTTTATATGGGAGCTATGATAATATTGATGCATTGTCGTTCTGTCACTGGCTTCACAGTGGGAGTGGAGAACAGCCTTGTTCTCATACAGCCCAATCCAAAACCTACTGGAGATGATGGCAGTAGCTTTGTTGACTTCACCAGCTTTTGGAGCAAACTGTTAGGAACAACATAGGATGCAGGTGAAGAGCAAGCTTATAGAACCCTTGTGCTTGACTTGCAGCACAGACAGGTTGGAAGTTTTTCCTAAACCAAACGGCAACTTTAATTCAATCTCCATCAGAAAAAAATAGGAAAAACTAAATGCTTGCCAGATGGTGAAAATATGTTAAGCTTCAAAGAAGTAGAAATAATTAAATACAACTATGTAAAGTTTTTTTTAGGTTTGAATAGGATGCCAGTTTCAATATTATAAAACATACACATATAATCCCATTAAAGCTTATTTGAAAAAAGGAATGCTTTGAATAATGAAAGCTCTTAGGTCACATTTTTTCACCTGCATATTTGTTTTTGTTTTAATCAAGACTGGTATGACTACAGAAGCTCTATGATTTTGTGTAGCCTTCCATGTACACCAAAGATTCTATTTTCTCCTACAGGTTGCATCCGCTTGAGACAATCTTTGAAGATAAAGAAATGAGAACTGCAAAATAAACAAATGTACTTAGTGTAAGAGCAAACTCTATATTCAAAAGGATTAGTAAAACTTAAGATTTTGGCTTCTTTTACCATAGTTTTGTATCAGATAATGACACTCTGGACTGTGCTTGCTTTCCTTGCCCATCTTTTCCATACATAAAATATTTAGAGTGGCAACTGCTGAAATCAAGGCAGTGAAAAGACAAAACCTGAGCCTCTACCTCCCTTTGCTGTTTGATTTGCCCCACAAAGAGCACTGATAACCCAGATCAAGGAGCTTTATGAATACTTCTGTTACGAATATTCTTAGCAGAATGTTAAATGCTCTCAAGTACACTAAATACTTTCCCACACATACCTAAAATTTACCTAAAATCTCTGTATTAAAACCTTGTCAGGCAGATGAATACTTATAGAAAAGCCAACCCAGGAGCAAAGAAATGGCTATATGTATTTCTCCACAGTTTATCTTTCCCAGACACAAAGAGCTAATCCCTATTCCCAGACATTCCAGTTCCTGCTCTTAGAGCCAGTATCACTTCAGGTTCTACAGGTCTGACAGCAGAAAGTAGCTGCAACACTTTGAACTATTTCTTCAAGGTTTCTTGAAGAGCAGGGCCTTCTTAGACTCCCATTCATTTATTTGTTTGCTTTTTGTTTTTTGTTGTTGTTTTTTTTTCCCCAGCAGTAAAAATCACAAGCAATTCCTGTTATTTATCTCCATGGAGTGACGCATGGAGAACTCAAGCTCAACACCATTGCCCTGCTATATCTGATCAAGATATGACAGTGGTAGTTCTATTCCAAACAACTTACAAGCTTCTTTCATTTGTACTGAAAGGCTCACTTTGCCATTATGTTATCTCCAGAACAACAAACATATCATTTTCCAAACTGCTAGATAGACTGCAGTCTGCCTGCCCTTTTTTGAACATTTACCCCATAAAAAATAGTAGTGCTCATATGTGTTGCTCTTTGGATTAAAGTGACTGCAGAAGTCCCAGATGCTATCATTTCTCGCTTTAGGAAAGAGAATCTGCGCATCTCTCCCTCAGCACACAGCAAACAAAGAGCTGCACTGTTTTTTGCAGCAGCACAAAAAGTCAAGCTCCTAAAAGTTCAGTCAAAATTTTGGCTTTACAAAAGGAATTTGCAAATGTGTCACTCGAATATTAATATGGGTGGTCTACCTACCACAGGACTTGTGGTGCAAGCTGGTTTGTTTGAGTGAGTGCAACCACCAGTCTTGTATATATGCTGTTGTTAGGAGGTTGGGTTTGGTGGTTGATATCTTTGGTGGGTGCTGTTTTTTTTTTTTGTTTGTTTTTTAATAGGAAAAATTAACATTAACCCAATATTTCTTTCCTTTTAAAGGGAATTAATTCATTAGAATAAAAATAATGCTTTCAAAGTATTTTGGAATTTCTTCTGGTAAAGAAGGTAATAATTGAGTTTATTGTTCTGTTTGAATAAACATTCTCTGATGATAATCAGCACACACATTTACATGGCAAGTTCAGTAGGAGAAATGATGCAAAGGAACATGAAAGACAGCATAAGACTGTAAGAACTGGGCATGTTTGTGGGCATCCTGCTTAAATGGCCCTGCTTTAAGGGAGGAGATGGTCAGCCAAGGTCATATAAATTCTGTAAGGTCCTGGAACAAGTGAAGAGAAACACCTGAGAGCTTCAGCTATACAACTTACTCTGATTTTCTCGTTATCAAAATAGAAAATCAGTAGAACCCACTTTTCAGGAAAGTTTGTGTATGTCTGCTCCATTTCCCATTTAGCTTCACTAGCTGTTTAGAAGAAGAAAAGAACATAATGGGTTTCTGGATTCATACATAAACTATGTAAACTGCTGACTTAACTATATGAGGCAATCCCTCCACACTGGTAAACTAGAAGGGGGAAAAAGCAGTCAAAATTAATACTAGCAGCCAAAAATGGACTGAGATTAGTGACAAAGACTAAATAAAGCTAGGAAGAAGGAAATGCAATGACATTCTGGATTATGACAGTGTTTTTCCCACAGACTCCACTGTTGGTGGGAAACTCTGTATTTGCTTACAGATGTATTTTACAGTCATCTAAATAATACAAACAATAAACACTGAAATCCATCGTTTCTGTGAGCACGAAAACATCTAAGAAAAGGCTCCTAAGGTGGGTAGTGTTTTTTTGTTTGGGGAGTTTATTTTCTCATTTACAAATACCACGAGTTATATAACTTCACTTAAAAAGTGTTGTGAAAACATTGTTCTTAAGTGGACGGTTAATTTCAGAGCTGCTCTGTAAACAGAGCCTTGATAGCATCCCTTGTTTCACACTGAAGGAAGAGATTCTCCATAGCTGGAGCTCCAGCAAATAACAAGACCTGTAGTTTTTATGCAGCTGTGTTGGTTGAGGCAACAAGAGTTTGTAGGCAGGTACAGATTATATCTTGTTTTATAATGGAAAACGGTCAGAAAAATAAACTAGAATCTGAGATGTCTAACTTCAGCTAGGAATTTGGAGGCTCAAAATGAGTCTCTCCCAGTGTGAAGGAGGAGAGTAAAGATTTATAAACGTGCTCATAAGCATCTTCCATTGATGGTAAGGAACACTGGAAATCTTTTCTAATAAAATATAATCTACAACAAAAAAGGGCCTAAATAGTTGGTTTTACAGAATTCCAAGGTGAGATGAGGGGGATCGGAATAGAAAGTTCTGTGAAAATGTCAGTTCAGTACTCAATGGGTATTGAAAGAAGGAAAGGGATAGAGAACAAAGGAAGAAAAAAGAACATTCTTATGTCGACCTATCAGTCTGTGATACGTGCAAATCTCAAGTGCTTTCTACAGTTTCAGCATCTCCTTGTCTCAGAAAGGATGTAAAAGTACAAAAAAATCCTTATAAACATAGCAAGCATAATCAGAACAAGGCTTCTGTGTGAACAGATCAAGATAGTTCAACCTGGAAACAAAACAGCTGAATGGCAGTGAGAGAGCACATCAGCAGTTGGCTGAATATTGGACTGCTGCTCTCTGATCATGAATTTAAGCAAGCAGCAAGTCAAAGGGAAATGCTTCTCCATGCAGTGTGCAGGTCTGCTGTGGAAGCCCTTGCATCAGGATGACAGAAGTCTTCATGCATTAAGAAAGGGGCTATTTTGATTCACAGAGGAAAAAGCAGAGATGGGCTTACAATCAGCTACCCCTGATTTCTGAGTACTCCCTAGACATCAAATGGTTGAAAGAAACTTCTAAGAAGTATGACCATGGTATGCTCTGCTCATTAAGCCTTTTCTTTCAGCCATCAGAGACAAAGTATTGGGTTAAATGAATGTCTAACCTGGTTTGGCTGTTCCTGTGTTATGTTAGATTCCCTCCAGTCCTGTAACAACAACCTCAATTGCCTGCAGAAAGAAGTAACATTAAAATAATTTGACATAGTATATGTAAGTTTTAACTGAAGTTTAACAGCTATAAATGTGGGACACCATAAACCATTGTTCTGGGATTTACTGTCAGGTGTTCTTCACACAATAATGATCACAGAATTATCTGCAAAAACATGTTGTGAGAAAAGGGCTGTAATATCCAGACACGGAAACACACTTTGGAAAAGGAGACACATAGATCATCAGTTTCAGTCCCCTAATATTCTAAGGACTACGGCATATAATCCCTTTTACAAACTGCTCGTCTTAATTATGGTTAAATTTATTAGCCTCCATTTTTCCTGGATGACTGTTCCAGAATTTCACTGCTCTCCTGATTAGAAATTGTTTAATTTCCAAATGAAATTCCATATGACAAGTTTATACCATTCAGGAGAATTGTAACAGTTGCTCTCCACAGATAGATCATAGAGCAAATACCAACAAGGGAAAAAAGCCATTGGAGTTAAAAACAATCATAACACCAAGGCGTTCCTGACCAAGCAGTTTCCTCCAATTTTAGATGCAGATCCCACTGCAACCTTTAATTCTTTGGTAATAAGCTACTACTGAGGGAACTCAATCTGTGCAGATCAGCTCTGGTTTATGTCTACAAATGCATATTAACTTCTTTCCAACTAATGAATCACTGGGTCTGTCATAACTCTAATGAACAGATTTCTTTCTGAGGGTGTTGATCATTTAAAAGTGCTCACTTGTTTTTCCTGCCTTGAATTACACTGTAAGCATAAGCACATCTCTGGAGAGTATATAGAGACCGAACTGAAGACCTTTGGATCTGCAAAGCACAAGTGTTTCCATTTGCAGCTTAAATAACAGCTGTGCTACCTCAAAGGGAAACCCACTCACATGCTGCTGCCTATGTGACCTCTTGGAGAGGTTCAGCTGCAAACTTGTTGGGTAGTGCTGCCCTGGACTTCCCAATGGAGATGAGAAAACAGAATGGTCATGGGTTGGGAATGGCAAAGGAAGAGGTGGAGCTGGAGGATGGGAAGGGGTTCATCTCAATCATGGCCACTTGGCCATAGTCAGGCACCTTCCATTTGATGTGTGATTGAAGTGGGCACATGGGAAGATGACCATGCCCTCCACGTACAGCACACAGCACAGTAGGGTGAGGGGTCTTGACTGGAACCATTGGTGACTACAAAATATAAAGTCAAGTGCTGCTTGCAACCCATTTCCTTGCATTTAAAATTCATGCCATTGTTGTAGGCATGTTTGACGTTCCTCCAAGTGCAGTAAGAAAAGATGTGCTCTCCAATACAGATGGCAGTACAGAACAGATTATTGTCACTTTCAGTCACTTTCCAGAGATAATTATGACTCAGTGACTTTAATTACAACTCCTAAAGTTTATAAAGCACTTACCAGGCTATTTACTGTGTGTTATTTCAATTAAAACCCTAGATTATACAGCACTTTGAGAGCAATGGAGAAAAAAAAGATTTGTTATAGATTTCTTATTATAGAAAGATTTCTTATCATAAGGTTCAACAGTATTTTATTTTCAATTTGATTTCTAGTAATGATTAAAGGCAGCCAATTTTGGTGGTAATAGACATTTCAGTACCACTTTGGCACACGATTACTAGTCAAGAGAATAGCAACCCACAGAAACTAAGAAAATACAGTTGTAATCTATATGAGTTGTAACTCGAAGCAATTTATTTTGTTCTCCACCTGTTTCCAAATCTCATTTTCTATTAGTTGTACCTCATTTCTGTGCCAGAGCTCCACTACCCTTCCGAGCCTATGCTTCTCTGCTTTCCTGTCTAGCAGATGATTTCCAGATTTAGTCCTACAAATATCCTACAAGGTTATGAGAGATTCCCTTAAAGACAGGATTTGGAGTTGGGAATGCTCTGAAACAACATCACCTAAGCCATTCTTCTCCTAGTTACCAGTGCATGGAAAGTGTGACCATGAAGAAAGATCAGGGCTGCTGATAAAACCCTTTTGCAGAGGGCATCTTCCCATTTATCAGTGTGTAATAGCAGCACACCACTTTTCAGCCTTACCCAACAGAGGAGGCTACATGCTTCCCCATTTCCAGTTTTTTGCTGCTTTTCCAACAGCAGTGGTAGCTTCAAGAGGCTTTCCACCTCTTTCTAGAGAGAGATTTTCTAGGCTCAGATTCTGATCCTGAGAGAAGCATACTATAGCAGTGTCTTGCATTAGCTAAATGAAGTAAGAATAGGCAAGTGCTACTAATTATATTTCAACACAAAGCAGTACCCAGTTAAGCACAAGCTAAAGGCCACAACTCCATTGTTAACAGGGGTGTTCTCACGGAAAAGCTTTGAACACACTGGGAACATTAAAGAGAAGATGTCTCGCATGTGCAATTACTCAACACATCTTTAAAACTGCAAACACTTGTTCACATGTGGTGAAAATTAGAGCTGTGAGCACTTGGGAAAAAAAAATCCCACCTGGCAGGCACTTTCTTTTTTGCTTTAGACTTTTATAGGAGCTTTCAGAGCTTGTTGGTCCAGTGAGAGCTGAACCACAGTCTGTGGAGGAAACTGTGAGAGAGGCAAAAGAAAATGCAAAGAAACGTACTATTTTTGTTCTAAATTCAACTAGTTTTTTACTCTTCCAGTCTGGTTTCCCCTTGTAAAATTAAAAATAAATAAGTAAATAATGAAAGGGGAAAAAAAAAAAAAAAAAACAAGAAAAAAAAAAGCACCTATGCATCTCTCGATCTAAATATTGATAGCTTCTTGGCATCTTTCTCTACAGGCCTGAAATGGGAAGGAGTTGTCAACCTTTCTCATCTTATTCTACAGGTGGGTTTGTTCAGCAGAATTCAGCAAGTCGGAGCTGCTCTAGGAAATTTGGGGCAGGATCCAATAATTCTCTAAGAATTAATTTCTTCAATGTAAATTAAAGAATAAACATTGGTCAACTCCAGCAGCCACGTAATGTGAACTTGGGTTGTAGATTTTCAGTGTCCCAGTTGAATCCTAAAAGAAAAACACATCGAGGACAAGAAATGATCTCTATTCCAACAGAGAAAAAGTGATCTTCAGTTTTATTTCACGGGCTGTTTGAACTGGTAAATATTTTGGGACTAGAGATGAGGTTATTTAAATAGTCAGGAGCATGGAGACTCTAATCTTCCTGTAGCAAAATAAAAGTTCTACGTGATGAAATCATGCATTTGATCTGTTTCTATGCGTTGTTCAATATCCATTGCCTTCCACAAATACTCAATTTCTAGCATCAACAGTCAGGTGTTTTCTGTAGAGGGGCATCAGTCAGGTAGTGGGACGCTGAGCTCTGAGTTTTGGCAGATACTTCCATGTTTGAGATGCACAAATTACAGCGTGAACTTTTTCCCCATATCTCTTCCATATAAACGGACTGACTAATGTATTAGGTGCATCCAGTTTAGCTGGATTTACTACTATGGGTGAAATGACAATGTAAGAAGCCTCCTAAGCTTTTTAAAAACTTTGCAAGGAAGTAAAAAGCTATATGGAGCTTAGGTCAGATGAAGACAAGCATTTTGAGCCAAAAAGCATGGAAAGTGTTGACAGTTTAAAGAAAGGAGGAAGTTGCAGAACAAACGAGATTTGACTAATACTTTTTTGGTCCATCCAGAGGCTTGTTATGATTACCCCGTAAATTTACCTTAGGGACTCATTACAGCTTAGATAGCAATATCTGTCTACTGTTGTTCTTCCTTTCTCTCCTCTAACGACAAAATGCTGATAGCCAGACATCATTCCAAACACATTTACTTGTAACATAATAAGGTTGGAACAGCATCTGTGGTAGATAGATGTAATTTGATGGGTTATGCTAGCCAGAGAAACTGGAAGTATGGCTCCTGTTTAATATTTCCAGTCTGGAGTGGTACGGGTAATAACCATGGTGATAGGAGAGCTCTAACAGCTACCATGAAACTACGCGGCTTCTATGTTGTGACTAATGAGGTGACAAAAAAGTTACGCTCTGTATGTTTACATCTCCAGTCTTCCATCATTTAATACACGATCTAGCACACTTACCTCTCTGTGAGAGGTAGATACTGAAGCTTGTTTACAAGGCAATGCTACATGAAGGTTTCTCTCAAACGAAAGGGAGCTTGTAGAGAGAAATGAGGCTAGCCCAGGTTCTTTGGAAACAGCAGTTCCAAACCACAAGCTTTCTTATTAGAGATGTCGGTCTAAGCACTGATTCTCTACCATGGAAATTTCAAAAGTGATGACATACGGAAGGAGTCAAGTTACTTCCCCTGAGACTTGTTTGTAATGCCAATTTGCCAAATGATGTGGTAATTACATTGACTTCAGTCGCATACAAAATGTGTTCTTGAATATGGGTATATTGCTAACATCTGTGATTAGTAAGAGAAATTTGCATTGCTGAAAACCAAGCCCCCATCAAAAATGAACACTTACCATCTTTAAAAAATAAATAAGAAAATCAGTGTAAATCAGAAATTTTTCAAACAGAAAAAGTCCCTCTCCTTTGGTCCATCCCTTAATTTTACAAGTTTTAAATGTAAACAGATCACAAGACTTGACATCATGCAATGCCAGCAAAAATTGCCTAACTGGCCACATTATTTTTTTCCATGTGACATTTATTCTGAAGACTGTGGTCCAGAAACTAATATCAGGCCACAGAAAGGTTTTGGAGCTACATCTGCGCAGAAGCCTGCACCAAAAAAATTGCTCCTCTATTTGTAAGAACCTTGGAAAACATAATTTTCCAAATCAGAAACAGGGAAATGTTTGTATCATTGCCTTTATTTCTCCCGTGTTTCATAGAATCACAGAATCATTAAGGTTGGAAAGACAACTGAAATTGCTAAGTCCAACCATCAACCCATGATTATGACCACTCTAAACCATGTCACTCAGTGCTACATCTCCTTTTCTCGAATACCTCCAGGGATGATGAGTCCACCACCTCCCTGGGCAGTCTGTGCCAGTGTCTCACCACTCTTTCTGAGAATAATTTTTTCCAAATATCCCACCTGACCCTCTCCAGCACAATTTAAGGCCATTACCTCTTACTTCCTCCCCATCTCCCACTCTCTTCCTCTACACTGTCCTCTTTCATGGAGGCTTTTGTAACAGGTCACATTAATTTCAGGTAAAGTGCAGTACTGATATTCTCTATAACTGTGACACCCAAGATGCTGGTTGCCAACTGGTCTGTTCATTGTTCTTAGCTCCAGCCCAGCACAGCTTATATGAGACCGGCACCCTGATGTCCTCCCTGCAGCAGTCAGGATGCAGGCAGTCCCTCCTCTCCCCAGGGTGGGAGAATACAATCATAACAGCGAGCAGCACAGGCAGAGGAAGGCTGGGCTCAGCTTGCTGCACCATTCTGCATCTCGTGAAGCACTGTACCTTTTGGCATGCTCTTAAATTTCTGCTTCTGGATACCACGTAATCCCTGGCATTCATAAACTTAAGTTAGAGGATTATCCATAATTTCCTGCCAGAGAACAGAGCACTCCAGTTACCTTGTATTAGTTCAGGACACTAATGCCAGGAAGCAAGAGTGATCTGCCCAGCAAGGCCAGCGTGTATCTAAAATATTTTAGTGTGTATGCCTATGGAATACCTTTGAAAATATATAATCATTTAAAAATGAATGCACTGTAAAGAGGTTTTCAAATTATATTTTTGGAAATCTTTGAATTTCTCCTCCACCACTTATTCAAACCCACTGGAACAACTCAGTGCATGAGATGCTGCCAGCATCCCACCTAAACACCAGCTCACATCTCCAGACTGGCGCCTTTCATTCATGCAGTTCATCTTGGGCCAGCAAAAGGACCATCTGCCTCCTTAAAACACAATCCTGGGAAGGTACAGCCCCCAGGCTGAAATGCAGACAGTACAGTGAAGCACTCACACACGTTATGGTGACTGAGCAGGATGGAGCCTGGAGCAGAGAACGAGGGGAAGCATCAGGAAAAAAACTATGCACTGTGCAAATGGTGTTCCCGGAGTCAAAGAGAAATGAATCACTCTCAAACAGTAGAACCCTAAAGGCTGGATGGAACAATTTCTGAATACTAGTCAGACCAAAAACAACACACCGCTGGAATAATGAGGATATAGAAGAAACCAACAAAAGCCAGGAAATTCAAAGCTGAGGCTAAAATTCCACTCCTAATTTTAGGGCTGTTTTCTTTTTTTAAAGAATACTTTTCAACTTGGTTGGGGCCATTTGAGTTGTTTTCTTAAGGTTTTACAAAGCTCGCACAAGATGAAACTTTTTGCTTTCTTTTTATTATTATTATTATTATTATCCTGCTAATAATAAATAAATAAATAAATAAATAAATAAATAAATAAATAAATAAATAAATAAATAAATAAGGAATCTACTGTTAGGTTTTTATTGAATTTTAGCTGTGTTTCTTGTATAACTTCACTTTTCAACCCCAGACACCGTCTGCCTTATACTGGCTTGCAAAACCCAGATTCAAGGCCCCCATCCCTGGAATTTGTAATGGAAGTGACAAAAGGCAGATGACACAAGCTGGATGGGGAGAACCAGACCTGGTGCTGCTGCAGCAGGAGTGGCACATCAACAGCACAGCACAGGATGGAAATGCCAGAACTGATTGTCAGCAGGGGCAGGAAGAAACGCAGGTTATAGCAGCAGGCACATAACTTTCTTTGAAGAAAGATAAGGTATTTCTTGCTAATAGAGGTGCAGGATTTAGTAGAAATAGGTACTCCCTACAACACCATGAACTTCAGAGGGGCACTTATACATTGGCTGTCTCCTATACAAAGGGTGGCGGGGGGAACAGTTGGACCATTCTCCATTCCTCTTCCTGCTGGAGCAAAGGAATTCTGTGTGTGTTTACTTTATAATCTCCAGGCTGATTTGTATTTATATAAGGGCAGACACAGGCTTGTTTGCACATGCTGAGCAGCACATCACTTTGCACTCAACCCCAGTGACTTCAGCAGGGCTGCTGGGGAGCAGCAGGAATCCCACCAGCAGTGTCTGTCTCCAGAGGGATATCTTAGGGATCTCACCAGAAAAGGCAATTTCTCCTTCTATTTCCTCCTCCCCAGACATAACCACCACTTAATACAGTCTCACCAGTCACCAATGTCTTTCTGGAGCAAAAGGATGCAAGTCTCTCATCCTGGCTGCACCTGGCCACCTTTTCTTCTCCTCCTTAGGAGAACTCCACTCTGTGCTTACAGTGCCCATCCCCAACCCATCCGACCATATGGGTCAATTTGCGCTCGCATTTCCTCTTTTTTTTCCTCTTTTTCTTTTTTTCTTTTTTCTTTTTTTTCCCTGTGCTTTCCTCCCTGACTGTTTGCTTTCTCCAACCACAGAGGGCACTGTTGGGGAGCTCTCAGCCCCAAACCCAAGGGAAAGACGGGAAAAGGAGAAAGGTTTGTCAGCTAGCTCTGTATTTTCACGGGAGGACAACTAACAACACCGGGAAAGCCAAGACGAAAGCCATTAACACAGGCTAATGCACCAGATGTAGCCATCTCTAACGCTGACACTTTTATTTTTGTTTCCAAAGGAAAAGCTGTTGAAGCATGAATTTTGTAATGAAAACAAATTCTGCATTGCTGCTCGCAGCCTGACATTGGTATTGGACTGACATGGCAATGACCTGAAAAAAATACAAATTCTTTGACATTTTAGAAAAGCGAGGAGCGGGTTTGCAATTAGGTTTCATTTTTAATTATAGAAAGGTTTCAGAGTAAAATAATATATTATGTGTCCTGAGGCTACCTGCATATTTTACTATCGAGTTACCTCTCATTTAGCTACTGAAATGCAACAAGAGAGCTTTGCGTATGACAGCATGACATGCCTGTCTTAGTCTACCACTCATTTGACTCTGCTCCACAGAATAAGAAGCACCTTTCATTCAGGTGTGTTTATGATGAGTAAACTTGACCAGATGTTAGGCCTCCTTTGTATTTTGAAGTGTTTTATGGCTCACATTAGTCAGCTGGAAAAGGGCAGTTCATTTATATTCCTTTGTACATTTTTTTCAGGTTCAAGCTTCCCTAACACGGAACATGGGACTATGTGAAAATATTTAAAAGGAAGAAATGAACAATTCCAAGTATCACAGTGTATGGCACTGAAGTGAATAAGGCCCTATAATTTACAGGGTGAATTCTATAAATAGTGAGTGTTATGAGGCTACAATTCCAACAGTTTATCATAGAATAGAATCACAGAATCATTAAGGTTGGAAAAGACTGTGAAGATCACCTAGTCCAACCATTCACCTACCACCAATAAACCAACATTGCCCAATAAACCATAGTCCTTAGTACCAAAATTCCACATTTCTTGAACGCCTCCAGGGACGGTGACCCCACCACCTTCCTGGGCAGCCTGTTGTTTTTTCCTAATATCTAACCTGACCCTCCCCTGGCACAACTTAGGCCATTCCCTCTAGTCCTATTGCTGACCCTCACTTCACCACAACCTCCTTTCAGGCAGTTGTAGTGGGCAATAAAGTCTTCCCTGAGCTTCCTCTTCTTTAGACTAAACAATCCATGTTCCTGCAGCCACTCTTCATAAGACCTGTGCTCCAGGCCCTTCACAGCTCTGCTGCCCTTCTCTAGACACATTCCAGGGCCTCAATGTCTTTCTCCTAGCGAGTGGCCCAAAACTGAACACAATACTCAAGATACATCCTCACCAGAGCTGAGTACAGGGGAATAACCACCTTCCTGCTCCTGCTGGCTGCACTATTTCTGATACAAGCCAGGACGCCATTGGCCTTCCTGGCCACCTGGGAACAGTGCTGGCTCATGTTCAGTCAAGTGTTAACCAACAAATATGTAAGAGGAAGCTTATCCCACTCCTTTGCTCACAAGGGAGATTAGAATTATATTTAAAAGCATATTCTCTTCTTTGTAGACACAGTCCTGATGATGCACATAAGTCAGAAAAGAGCCATGGACTTGTCATACATGTTAAGACACTGATACTGACCTATTTGAAGGCTCTTCTTCCTAAATGTTAAGACACTGATACTGACATATTTGAAGGCTCTTCTCCCTAAATGTAATTGTTAGAGGATATTAGAATATTAATTAGTATAAAATTTTCAGACTAATTCAGACACTCAGATCCTCAGAAGATGGTTGGCAGCACTGAAATCTTAGCCCTACCCTGGGCTTGAATGCTTCATCGGGCTGGGTGCCTGCCCTCCAGTTAGGTCAATGGAACTCAAAACACACCCAGCTGAAACAGCATGGTGGGAATGCAATGTCTTTGCCTCAGTTCAGCCTTCATATGAGGTTCTTGCAGGGCCAGGAATAGATTTAAACAGTGTGGAGAGGAATGTTACTGTGTTCCTGAGTTAGGAGAGTCCCTTCATCCATCCTTCCTGGCAGTCATGTGTGCAGTAAGACAATGCAGAGCTAAGGCAGCCCAAAGGTTTTGGAAAGGCAACATCAGCAATTATAGATGTTGTGCCTTGCATTTCACCTCCTTGAGACCTTAAAGCCACCACCTTGTAGTACCTGTGCTGCAAGCTGCCCAAAGCTGTGCCAGTGCTCACAGCTTCACCTCTCCCCGTGGTGTTAGCAAGGGCTCGGCATCACACTGGCCACAGCTATGTGGTGCTTGGTCAGCTCAGAGCACGGGCAAAATGAGTTCATGTCTGCCCACAACATGTCATGTCAGCATGTTCTCAAGTCTGCTGCTCAGTTGAATGAAATGTTTTGCTTCCAGTAAGGTTACCACAAGGCCAAGGACACAGCCACCCCTACTAGGCATGGCCATGGCCTCAGCTCCAGGCAACTTCACAGATTTCTGCACTGCAAAGTGGATTTCCATCATGTAGAGCAAGGTACTTCTATATGTAATCTTTCAAACGTATTCCCCAGTACAATATCTAGGACCCATGACAGTTCAGACCCTATTGAACCTTAACGCTTGAGAAAATCCAACTGACCAGTGTGATTATTTCTCAACTACTGCTATTGGAATGTCTTTAGTACTTTGGCTGCAAAAGCATTTTTATCAGCCTCTAAAGAATTTACATTTCAGATACTTCATCACTGCAGGAAAAGCTGAGGTACAAAGACTCCTGTTGAAGTTAGAAGTAAAAGCAATCTTTTTCTAGCTTTACATGTACAAACTAAAATAATAAAAAAGTCATTAAATAAACATAACTGGTAGGATGCAAACCTTTCCTTCAGCTCACATTAGAATATTTTATCTTGCTAGTATTTTTTTCTAGCCACTGGCCTCTTGGAAACACAAATTGGGATCCCTCTCACCTCAGCTAGGATCAGAGCACCCCTGGAAAAACGGACATTCACTACAATATATTGAAAAGAGCTTTATCTAGGTCCTAAACACAGGGATCAATCAATAAATGAAGAGCTATGTCATATAAATAAAACATAATGGATTATAATTAATTTACACAGATTAAATAACTATTGAAAGAGGAATTAAATGGAAGGAATACAAATCTGTATCTTAGGCTATAAGAACAGGTGTTCCATCTATTAGGGGAAAATCTTATTTAACTTACGTAATTCGCAGAAACTTAATTATTTGAAAGAATCTCTGGGTATCTACAACAAATGATCATTTTGTTGATGTAAGATCTGTATGTTCTATTATTCTACTTGAATGATTCTGTAAGTGCAAAATCAGCTAAAACTCCATCATCTGTTTCTTTGGTTTTATGTAACACCTACAAAGTAAAAGGTAGCAGGACTGATATGCTCAGAAAGGGCAGAATTATCTGGTTCATTCTAGTGTATCTTTCTTACCCTTCCTAAAAATCACCAGTAATGCAATACTGAGAGCTAAACTTTCAGAGAAGACATCAGACTGCCACAAGCTCAATTTGTGAGGACAAGCAACATTTGGGGACATTTTATCCAGCAAATAACAAAACCATTTGTGATGCAGCAATACAAATATTTCAAGAATGATTTCCATCCTGACAGTAGTACATGGGATGATACAGAAAGAGATGAAAGAAGACTTACTTTTAACTTGAAGCACTGCTATACTTAGCCATTCTGCAGAAACATTTTGACAGTTTAATCACGGAGACTCTTTTTCCTTTAATCCTAAAGATGTTGGCTCCCATATTAGGATGTTATTGCTTTCTCTTTGTCTGCAGCAGAAGAGTTATGCAAATTATAGGGTCTTAAGAAAAATTGCAACAACCAAGCATATTACCAGGCAAAAATTAGCATTTTGGTTGTTCTCATGTAGGCCTCAAGAACTTTTGAACTTAAGGAAAGTGAGAACAAAGAATGAAGAAATGATGAGCTGATCTCTGGAAAAACCTCAGATTGCTTTTGTGTGAGAGAATAAAATGCAGCGATCTCATAATCTCATTGTGCTCCACTGGCTTTTTATTATTATTATTATTATCTTTTTTTTTTCATATGGTTCTAAAAGGTCTTTAGATCTTTTCTAATGCAGTGAAAGCCCTCATGGAAGTATCTATCAGTGCAAAGTGTTAGCAAAAGTCCTTTTCCATCTCAGGAGCTCTCGGGCAGGTTGTATAAATAGATATTTCTAATGCTTCAGAAAACTGGTAGCAAAGATCAAGGAGTTAAAGAAAAATAGTGCACAATCTTATTTGATAGGGACCATCTGAGGAAGTGTTCATTACAGTATATATATTAGAATATATTACACCATGTCTTACTTCAACAGTGGCAGTGTACCCGGTGCCACCATGATAGTGAGAAATATTGTAGAGTTCTTTAGGGCATTAAAAGAAAAAAATTGCTCTGTATTCCAGACAGCCTCCTTTGAATCCCAAACTCATAATGTTGGTAAAAAAATGAATACCTGCATAGGCATGTTGCAGCACTCTACTTACTTGTACCTTCTGTTTGTTCATAGAGAGGGTAAATCTCTTCAAAGAAAACAGAAAGATAATAAACACCATCAAACTAGAATTTACTGGTCTTATAGCTTTAATTTTATACAGTGAGCATGAGGTTTTGAGACCCATGACTGCTATTAAATATAATAAAAATGACCTGAGAGGTCTTCCCACCGATCTGCACAATAGAGTTATAGCACTAAGAATACATTATTATATTCCTCTTAATATTATCGTGTTATTAAATTAAAGAATATGCTTTGAAATGATGCCAGGAAATTGCATTAAACCCCTCAAATGAATTAAATGTGTCAGACAGAGATGCCGTTCTTAAGTAGCTCTGTGTTGCCTCAAGATGAAAGCACTGAAACCTTGGACCCTTTTGAGACTGCTTGCCTCCAGACTGGATGCTAAGGATTATGGGGAAAAAAGTGCTCTGCTTATTCCCATTGGTCTACAAGTTGTTGGAAGAGGAGAATAACTTGTGATGTGGTTCAGCACCACCGCTTCTGGGATGACTGCCGGTCGTTTGTAGGTCATAGACTTGCTAAGGTAGTTTCATGCTCATTAGAAGGCTAACCCAGAGATACTGCAGTTATACGAATAGAGTGAAACGTATTGGCGGAATTTATTAGAGGCAATCACATAAAAGCAATACCAAGGGAAGCTACTGGATTCAGCAAGTTCAGAAGTTAGTAAGATTAATACGCCTAACTGGAAATACAAAACCTAGGCATGATTGAATGAATATCCACATAAAGTGGAAGAAAAGTACTCACAGCGTGAATTTGAATGAATCAGAAGTTGCACTTTCCATCCACTTATTACTGGTCATCAAGCTGTTCTGCTCAAAGGCAGATAAAGGATGCAAGCATGAAGCATTTCACATAACCACCTCTCACAGTGGCTGCTATAACTGCGCTTCATGCACAGCACAGTATGTACTTTATGATGTGTTCTAAGTATTTCTGTTAGCCCTGCATAATATAGACCTTGTCTATGTGCACAGTCCTGTTCCCTGCACGGAGACTTGAGCTTCATTGGTTCAGACTTGGCACTGAATCATGTCGTCATGGCTTCCTTTGTATGGAAGCCAACATGAGATCAAACCCAGAGCAAACTAAATTAATCTATACATTCCCTAATCAAATTGATTAGCAAATTAGTTGACCAAGCAGGTTCTTAGGCTGAAATGTGCAGGCCAATATGGAGTAGGTACAAGTTCACTGACATTTCCACAGTGTTCAGTATTTAAACACCACAAAAACTGAAACCATCCCATTTTGTGCTGCTCTTTCCAAGTCTCATCAGACAAGCACAAAACCAAGTCATTTCTTATTCTTCTGCAGTGTAGCACAGATATTGTGACATCTGTCATGAATGTAAAGTAGCAACATACATAATTCACTCATAGTAGATACTAGATAGCATATTAGATATTCCTAACTTGCGCAGGGCTGATACTGTGAAAGTAAGAGTGAAAATAATTTGTGATGAAAACTGATAGGAACATTAACATGTGTGGGGAAAAAAAAAAATAAATCCTTAGCACAAACACATCTATGAATGGATGAAAATTGGGCGGAATTATTTCTCCTTTTGCCTGAAATGTTGGTAACACAGAGCTCCTAACTCTGGGGGAGCTGGCTGGGGACACATCTCATGGGAAGCACAAGGAATGCCACAGCCATAAGACAGTAATGAATGTTTCCGTGTCTCAGCTCAGCTATTTTCCCAGTAGTGTCTTCTGGAAAATGTTTATAGAAAGGGAAAATAAATTGATTGTGTACAGATAGGGAAAATAAATTGATTATTTACAGATTATACATATATGATTTGATCAAACCACAAATTGTTTTGCTCTTTGCAGTCTGGTGCAGTGATTTTCCCCCATTGGGTTGCATGCTGTGGGTTGGTAGCAGAGTAGGCAATAGCAGCGTGATTCCTATTACATACATTTTCCAGACATTCAACAGTGCTAGGTTCTGAATATTTGCTCATACTTTCTAGGAAAACTAAGGACAACATGGGAGGTTGTAAGCAGTTAAAGTTGGCTTTGGTGTTCTACACTGACAGAACTGCAACTAGAAGCTTTCTCCTTGAAGCCTGCAAGAATGAAAGGCACAGCTGGCACCATTCTATGGAAGTTACCTCCGTGTTTGATCTACAGTGTTATTTCTGAAGTTACAATGCAGGAAGATCAACTTTTATAAGCATCTATGAGACTGAATTCTCTAAATCTACTGCACCAGCCAGGAGAAAACTTTAAATAGCTCAAACTGACTTTGGAGTGACGGATTTTGCCACCAGCTTCAACCAACACCAGTGTGTCGTCCTTTTGGAATGTAAATAAAACTCATGTCCTCAAGAGCCTATTTTACAGCGGATTTTTCATTTGTGTGATCATTAATTTTTAAGTGCTTATTAATGAAACACATCCTTGTTTAAGGCTAATAAATGGGTTAATAGCTGGGATGATGACAATTCTGGAAGACAAAAAAATTGAGAGAGGCAGAAAGGAGAATAGGGAGCCTGACAAGTTAATGATGCATTAAAGTAAATCCTGGGTCAGTTTAGATCCTGTGTAGCTCATTACTGCATAATAAATTTAATTGATAGCTATTAAAAAAAAAAAAAAAACTAAGGGAAACTATAGAACTTTTGGTTAAATTCACTGGGTAGACATTCAGGTTATTTCCTAAAGTTTTGCAGTTGTATACTGTTAAAAAAATTTCCAGTTCTTAAAAGAATTTGGGTGTCCAACTGAAAGCAGAGTGCCAGCTTTCAGACCAGGGCCTGGCTGTGTCACATACACAGCCATCTACTCGTGTTCCACGACCCCAGAAAAGAGAAGGAGACAGAAATAAGTAATCCTGTTGTGCCACTAATTATATTTAAATCAACAGTATAAAAAGCTCTGATACACAGAATACAATTACATACTGGAAAGATAAATGAAATAAACAGTGTTGTCTGGGACAGAGAGAAGAGTATGGTATGTCTCTAGCTGAGGTTTTGGCCAAGGGTTATCCAAGTGCTGTGTGACTGCACGTGCAGTTCTGGCTGGGACTTGGACTTGGTCTTCCCATGGGGATCTCCATCAGAGAACATGTTTGTTGCCAAGTACATGGATTGCTGAGTAACCACCAAATAGTCTTTCGGGGAATGAAAGCAGCACAGCTGAGCTCTGCCCCTTGTGCAAGATGGGAGTGCTGCACCAAGTCTGATGCCTCTGCTTAATGATGAGCTGTGCTTGTTCTGAGCTGTGTGAATACAGTGAGTGAATTCGTGCATGTCTAGCCTGGCAGGAACAGAGATACAAAGGCACTGAAATCTCTCAACCTTACATCTATTTTCAATTTATTCTATCTGCTCCAAAGCTGCAGGACTCAGATAGGTCCTAAGCTGTCACCAGCACTGTAAGCGTGCTGCTGACACTACAATGTTTATCAAAAATATATTCCTAAACATTGCTAGCTGAACAACAGAAATCCAGATTTTTTACAGCTGCAGATTGTCCTTGTGGGTGTTTAGTCAACATTATTAAAGCCATGCTTTGTTAAATTCCTTTTCTTTCCATGACCGCATTAAATTATTTACATATTGACAAACTGAGATGCTTTGCCTTTGTTGCAGATGCAAACCTCATCCAGCAACAGACTGTGCAATTAGAAACCAGCTCACCAACATGACCTCGAGTACGCGAGGTGCATGCTTGCTCAGCACAGTGATTCTGTTGCACAGACACCCAGGAGGACGGAGAGACAAGGGAGGAAGCAGTACTGAGGACCTGTTTTTAGATATATGCTTGTCTTTTAAAATGCAGAGCTTTGCATGAATTGTGGGTCTATCGTTAATAGCTTCCTTTGGAAGAAAGATGTGCTACACTGTATGGATAACAAGGTGAGCTCTGTATAACAAGGATGGGAGGTGATGTTAAGGATGTCTTTTCCAAGGAGTCTGATGTTTCTATGGGAAGGGACTCTGGTACAACAACAGTCTGTGGAAGGGTAGGATTGCAAGCAACTTCAGCAAGGAATAGCAAGGCAAGAGTTTATACCGTAGCAAAACAGAGAAAAGATTTTTGGTCAAAAAAGAGGGAGGAAAATCAGTGGTCAGATCCTACACCCACATAATTGCTTAGGAAATGATCGAGGCGCTTGTGAAGGTGGGGGCTAGAACTGGCCCACAGCTTCATTCATCTGCTCCATGTCCTCATGATTATTTTTTCCTCTTTATACACGTGTGTATTACTGCTAGGACCGCCAAAAGCAGCTGAAAGGCTCATTCAGCCCTCAGCAAGGAAACCTTGGCTTAGGGCCACATGGCTGGCTCTGCAGGAAAGGAAAAGCATAAGCGCTCCTTGAAGGCTGCAGCAGGCCTGTACATCACTCAAATGAAAGCTTCAGATACAAGTCCCAAAATGCATGGCCTGAACCCAGGCTGGGAACACCCACTCCAAGCTAGTTTTAATGCACCCAACTAGAAAGGAAGATTAATAAAATTCTGATTTCACAGCTTGTGAAGAAGTCATATGAGACACAGAGTCAATTATGATTCAAGATGCGATGGGGTGTTGGAATTACAATTCTCTGCCCCTCTGTGCTCACCTACCCTATGCAATGCATTCTCCTGGTGACAGTGGGAGAGATTGAAGTAGGACACGAGGGGAGTTTAGTTCCACTTCCTACCATGCTGGCATGAACCTTCCAACCAGCAGATGTGTCCTGCAGTGACGGAATTAGCAACCAGACAGAATGAGATGGAATTTTCTCTGGGAGGATGTTTTTGGGAATTTGCTCAGCCCTGTGTCTAACACCACATCCTCAAGTGGTTATATGGAAATATAGTCCCAAGGAAAACTAAGTGTGCAGTTTTTCAGTCTTTAAATGAAATTGCTCAGATTGATAGAATCCATTCTGAAGCAAAAATGATTCATGCTTCAAACCCAAAATAATACTAAACAACACTGTTTAGTAATTAACATATATAATTGTAATACTTAAAAGTATTAAGTGCTTTTTTTTTTCTTTTTACCTTTTTCTTTTTACCTTTTTTTTCTTTTTTACCTAACAGAAGTTTTATAGGAGACACAACACAGCACTTCAGTGTATTCTCATCCCATTCCTGCTCATAAAGCAGTGGCAAAAGCTACTTTTAGCACAAGTATAAAGACAACAGAACATTTTTACAGAGAGAGATTTTGAAATATGCATCTCAGAATTATATATATACACACATCAGGGGCTGCTTTCCTGCTCAAATCCCAGCTGATCCAAGCACACGATCACACAACGCAGCCTTTGTTACCTTTTCAGCAGGAGCCATTTACATCTTGAGACACCTCACCAGGCAGCCTTCTCTTTGTGACTTTTTTTCTGCAGTTTCTTCTGAAGCACGACACAATTGGCAGCTTGTGTGCCATGTCCCTATCTATGCACACATACACTGCGTGTTAATTGGCAGTTGGTATGTTACATTGGTATGGATTGATCTGCCACCCTTATGGTCCCTCTGCAATAAGGATTTTGAGTTAAACTGAACAGCAACATTCAGAATACAGCTGGAAGTAACAGAGAGATCTGATATTCATTTCAGCAGACTGTGCTAAAATAACCCCCAGAACTACAAGGATTAATGTACTAATTCCAAAGCTGAAATTTGGGAGAAAGAAAAAGGGCCAATGAGCAAACAACTTTTTCCTGTTTTTTGTTGTTGTTGTTCTTGTACATAAAATGCATTAACCTCACTGGGCTTAGTTAAATATAACCTACTGCAGTTCCAACAGACTGAATCATCCTGTTGATTTTTAACAATAAGCATTTTGCATGGTTTCTTCCCTCAGAACAGCGGTGCTGGTATTCAAAACTGAATGAGCAGGAAGTACTAATTGCCACAAGACTCCCAGCAAACTGCTTTACAGTAATAACTCTATGTTCAAACATTCACTATTGAAAAAATCCAATTACAAGAAAGGTACGTTTGAAAAGAGGTGTAAGCACCTAGAAATAATGATAGGTTTAATTAGCTTCCATTAATTTCTTCCAAATGTGACTAGCATACAATCATTTTAACCTTCTACACTCTTGCTAACAAGAAAAGCTTTTAGTAGAACCCAAGCCCCCCCCTTGAACCAGATTATCTCTACGAAGGATGCTAAGCATGAGGGAAGTCACACAGCTCCCTCCTCCTGCTCCATCCTTGTTCCTGAGCACATCTCAGCTACTCTGCTCCGCTCTCTTGGCCATGAAGCCCAAATGCATGGGGAGAACTGCTCTTGGTTTCTCTGCAGCACCCAGTGAGACCCTGTTCCTGGTTCCTCCTATTGCCAGTCCTGCTTTGGGAACTCCCTGCACAGCCCAGGGCTGCCTTCCTAGTTCTTCCTCAGCTTCTATAAAGCAAAAGTGGTTCACACAGAACTAAAGGGAAAGTTTCATACAGTGTCATTTATTTGTTGTTGCTACCAAAGTGGGCTAGAGTTTTCTGACTCCTTTACTGCCCTTATGATGATGTTAAAGATGATGAAACATTCACATCCTACAACAAGAAGGACTACAAAAGAACTTACACAAACATTAATATTTCTGTAAATAGAATTTATGTGTAGGAATCGCACACTTGAAGAAAGCTGATAAAAAGATCATTTATGAAAAAAACCTCTTTTTTCCTTCAAAACGCAGTGTACACTGGAAGTAACCTAAAGATGTGTTACTACAATACCTTGTGTGCCTTCAGTGTTTGTGCTAGTAAAGAACTGGCAATGACTTCAGAGCGTAAGACCATCGTTCGCTACGCAATCAAGCAAATGCAGATTTCCCCTGAACAGAAACTTGTTTTAAACAAGGAGATGGTACATCTATTCAGAATACAAGCCAAGGTGAAGACTGAAATAAGATAAAATACTTGATTATATCTGCTGCTTGCAGGTGATAACCAAGATTTTGTGACAGTTGCCCTTGCTGTGTAATAAAGTCCATATCCAATTTGTTAGAAAAAGAAAAAGAAAAAGAAAAAGAAAAAGAAAAAGAAAAAGAAAGAAAAAGAAAAAGAAAGAGAGAAAAAAAGAAAAAAAGGCTAGTTGACTATTTTGTTCTCTGTTGAAAACATGCCTCATTGCTTTCCTTCTGCACTGTAACACACTCAGCACAAGAGAAATGTGAGCAGGACTGCACACAGCCTAGTACATCAGGGAAATCGTCTGTTACATGGATCAGAATGTTCATGTGTGGAAATGGGAAGCTGCTTACTCATTTCTCTACCCAAAGTCTGTTACTGTGAAAACTCAGTGTAAAAAAAGAGTGCTGACAATGCTCTGAGACATGCCTTGCAATGACTTCAAGTGTACTGTTTGAACAGCGAATCCAAAAAGTGTTCCCAAAAGAGTTGCCTGATCTTGCTGGGAGATCAGCTCATGGCTTCAATCCCCCCAAACTCAGCAACTCTGGTGCTGTGCTGCTGTAGTATTGATTGGGTTTTGTTCAAAAAATGCTGTTCAAAAAATGCTTCTGGCATCAGAGGCGTAATGACCCAATGGCTCCACCAGTAATCCCGCTGGCCATATGTTGCTGCCCCTCTGTGCCCGTGGAAAGGCTCCATTTGCATTAGCCCTGTGCACTAACCTTTTCCAAGGAGATACAAAAGGATGCAGAATGTTAGTCTATGAAATCCTCAGCCTGTCAGAGCCCTGGAGCACGCAACTCCAGCTTGGATCACAAGATCCACTCTTTATGTTCTTTGACTTCAGTGAAATAAGAAAGCTCACTGTATAAAAAGTGTTAAATGTGCTCTTCTTTCCAACTGCACTCACAAGAAAGATGAAAAGGAGGGCTGCCAGCAATTAGATGATTGCCCATCTTATGAGCCTACAGACCCTTTTTAAACCAAAATTTAATCATTATCAAGAATCAGCTTTCAGGCATTCAATTGAGAAGTTTATAAAATACCTATAAAGCCAATATTTAGTTTGTGCTAAATCTGTATTAGGCAAATTTAATAGGAAACATTTTGAGCAGTCATGTACTCCTGGGTCCCAGATGATTTTCTTAGGAGACTAATGCATAAAAAAGATTGCCTCTTAAAATCCTTCTTGGGCATGTCATTCTTGCTAGGATTTAGGCCACGTGGATTGTGACTATTTTCACTGTATGACTGTTCTTATATTACAAAAATGCAGCACTAAACTATAGGTAGATGTGTAAGTCATAGTGTGTGACACAAAGAAGAATATCTCCAACTTGATGAATATTGCGTTATCATAAACAACATCAGGAGGGAACCATAAGGCCAGTAGATATGGAATGATTCTTCATTTTAATGATGTTTGAGTGTCTACACTGAGGTGCTGGCTTGGAAAACCTGGAGTCAGAACCCTTCGGTTGTAGGGAACCCTTTGTTGTAGGGAGAAGTCTGAGCATCCAGATCTGGTCTCACCCTCTCTTAATACTGTTGTTCAAATTCAGGACCACTTCATTCCCTTCAGTGTTGTTTTTTGGTTTTTTTTTGCATTTAGCTACCCTTGCTAACCATGAATATATTGCAGTGTGTGTATGTTGCAAGTCCATGGTTCAAACAAGCTAAATATGTGGTGTTGTGTTGCTGGAGATGTTGCTGTGATATTTAAAAAATTATTTTTATTAAAACATCTACTCAGTGAAATATAACACGGGTGAGAATGATTCTGAAATATGGCAAGACGGGCAGTACCCAAAGGGACAAATAATGGCTGTTTCCTAGAAACTGGATAACCCTGGCTTCACTGCAATAGCAGTGTAAACACTCTAAACTGGAAATTAATAAGAGGGTATGAATCCAGACCAATACATATGACAACAATCAAAAGTAACAAGGCCCACAGGAGCACCGAGAAGGGCAGCGGGCAGAACAAACCTCTGGAAGAGCACTCAGTTGTGATGCCAAAGCCCTGAAAGCCCTATGGATGCCGGCACGGATATACAGAGAGAAGAAATAGGAAAATCCACAGAGTAAATTGTGATAAAGAGCATGCTGAGAAAGCATTTTCAAATACTTTCCATGCTAGGAGCATTAATTGAAAATATTCTACATACTCATAGAAGTGGAGTGAACAGGTCTGGAAATTTTCCAGAATCCCTAACCAGAGCGCGCCCATAAACGCAGAGGTCTTTGGAGACCCTGGATGTGGCTGCTGTTCTGCTGACTGTGCCCTTCCTGCGTACCTCATTTTAAAAAGTTCAGGCTGTAATTATCCCCCCATCCTCTTTCCTCCAAATAGTGTAAATTCCGGCCGCACGGCTGGGAAGCAATATTATTTAACATTTTTATATGGCATTTGACATCTCCCGAGCACTGAGACGACATTGATTCAGGCTGTCAGGAGTGCATTGAAGTAGGTGGGTAATTATTACTCTCACCTCCTTGCAAAACACTGGAGGATTGAGCAGACTTCTCCTCGGAGGGTATCCAAGGCTGTGGGAAACCACCTGCGCTCATCCTCTCAAAGGCCCTGGACCAACAGGAGGCAGCGAGAGGGAACCTTTGTGACCGGAATATTGCTCCAGATAAACCAGTTTAGGGACAACTCTTCAAACTTGTTTCCCTTTTTTCTCCTGTTTATGACTCACACAAAGCTAATTGCACGGTGATATTCTGTTTTTATATACTTACAGGGCTGTTTAGTGTGTCTTTTTAAGAAAGTCATAACTGTGTGTTGAACCTGGAAAACCCTGCAAGCTATAAAGTTTGCAAAAGTGTTCCTTTATGCGAGTGGGGTCTGCCCATAACTTGACGAATGCATTGCCAGATTGAAAAGGAAAAAATCTTCAGTATGGCAAAAACTGACGGTTCATATGATTCGAATTAAATTCAGATAATAACCATACTTGGCTCGGCGGTGTTTGGAAAGGGAGCCTGAAATTCTCCACAGAGACATTTCTTAGCTTAACTTTAAACAAGAGCCCTGACTGACTGCTCCTTTCAAAGGGAAAGAAAAAGAGCTCAACATATTTAAATTCTTTACTGGAGCTTCTTGCCCCTTTCAAAACCTATTTCCTTTTAAAATTATATTTATAGATAAAAGAGGGGATAAGAGCAAGGGGGTGTACATCTGCACAAACGGAATCATCTATGTACCACATACTCTATAAATATATATACATTTAAAGTAAAGTCATATTACTCCATGTGTGTCTGTGGACATTTCATTTTGTCTGCGTTTACCCAACCATCTGAGCAGGCATAGTGACAGGCATTGTATTATTGCCATTGGGCTGCTTGCACAAGTAATAAACATCTTTCAAAAACCATAGGAGAACACCAAAAGCCCGATTTAGTTTGGAACTAGATGATCCTTAAGGTCCCTTCCAACCTAAGCCTTCCTATGACTGTAAGCAGTATCAGTTGCTAGTGAATTCACGTGAGCATATTTGACTGCATTGGTAGCAATACTAAACACTTTCTGTGATTAAGATTGTTACAGGCCTGGCAGCAGAGAAAAGCACAGTGGGAAGGGAATGCCAAACCAATGTGCTGCTATAAACACGCTCCCACTATTCCAGCACAACTTGGAGCAGCCTCCAGGAAGCTGTAATTTATGTTGGCGGTGACATTTTCAATAAGATCACAGACATGCTATGTGCTTGATCAGCCCCTTCCATCACTGATATTCCCTCTTTCCTCTATCTTCCCCACAAGGAGCTGACCTCCAAGGATTTTTAGGCCAGGAGAACCTCCAGTCAACCTGACATCCTCCAAAGCTGATTTGTGATAGAGGCAAACTGCTAAGGTTTGCTTCCAGCATTAAAGTGCACCACTGGCACCAAAACAGAGCACAGTGCCCATTGCAGTGACAAAGGGATTAATAACAGTGAGAAAATAAACCGCCAACAATGGAGGACATTGTTTGTCCACAGTCACACTGTTTTCCTGCTTTACATGCATAGAAACGCATGGTTTCCCTTACTATATTTCACCAGGCCCTGCCAAAACATTTTACAAGAAAGTAAATGAAAACAAACCATGAATAAGAAAATAATTCCCTTAAAAACAAAGGCAATTGTGTTAGAATGTATGCGTGTGTGTGTTTCTCCTACAATGCATCCTCTGTTAAGTTTCTACTTTGTACATCAGGCGTTTGGAAGGCTTAGTTATGAACACAGAAACACTGCATCAAATTTGTGCTTATTTTGACTCCTTTGATTTTTAGTAAGTAACCCTTCCTTAGCTTCAAGGGGCACAGATATATTTCAGCAGCTGTCCTTGCTTTTTCTGTACCATAAGTTTAACAGATGAATATGCACAGGAATCATCAACAAATTAAGCACTGACTTCCAGATCATGGAAAAGTACTTAAAAATGAAGTTTTGCCCTTCTGTCTGGAATACCACACGACTAAGCAACGTGTTTCCTTTCCACAGGACACTTTCTGATGGGTTACTAACCATTCTGAGGCATTACCTATTAGATCACCTGTTCAAAAGAAACCAGTTCCATTTTGGTCCTGTTAGGAAGCCGGGTCTGTTCTCCTTATACAACAAATTGGTTTGAGTTTGCTTCTCATATTCTTTCCTAAAATACCATTTTATCAGTGATTCATCTTGGAATATTCAGCTTAAGGTTGGAAGAAGGAAGGAAGGAATAAAGGACACGTGCCAACTTGATAGAGGTAATAAGGGACACATGCAAGCAAAATGTGCTGGAGCTCTGCTGAAACTGAAATAGATGTGAATGTGGGGCTGGTTCTTCCCGCAGATGCATCTGGAATCAGCAGGACCTGTGTGTGTGTGCACAAGGGCTGACAGTTCACAGGGTCTAAAATCCACCAAAGGCAGCAATGAGCTTCAAGGCTTTGGGAATTTATAGAGCCCAGATCCAAATTTGGGGATATTTATAGTGCCCAGGTCCCAGCTTTAACTCTTCAGTGGTTAATCTGGTACTGTCCCGTATTCAGATGCACACATCACCAGCTACAACTGATGGTCCTGCCTACTTGTGAATTGGGATGACCAGACTGGAAGACAGATGAAAATGAGCAAAGCAGCCCTTAGGGGCAGTGTGGGGAAGCTCTGTGACAGAGCAGAGAATCACAGCTTTCTCCAGCTGGAGCTGAATGAAATGTCTGAGTAAATTGTTTATGTCTGCATTTTAAAGTCAAAACCACCTCACAGGGACCTGCAGCCCTCAGAAATAATAAAACCAGCAGCATGCTGTGATATGGTGGAAAGGGAGGAGGAAGTGGCAGAGATCTGTGCAGCAGCCGTGGTCTGTGAGCCGTGTTTAGAAAAAAGAAAAGCAGATAAGCTGGATAGAAATAGGACTGAGGGAACATGGAGGAAAGGGAGATTATTTGAAAGAAAACCCAATTTGTAAAATAGAAACCTGAAATGTGGCCACAGATGGGATAAAAGGAACCAAAAGATGTCCAGAGCCACAGGGATGTGGCACTGAGGGACACGGGCAGTGGGCATGGTGGGGTGGGCTGGGGATCTTAGAGATCTTTTTCCAGCCATAGAAATTCTATGTTTATCTGAAAAGTGGAGTGCTAACTTTTTACTAAAATTACTCATATGCTTAATTTTGCTTTTTGTCTACTGAGTTTTCTCTGCCTGTTACTAAAAGTATTGTTTGTGGAACGAAGCTTATATTTATAAGATTTAATAGGGCAAGTAGCTGCTTAATTTTATTTCCAATAGGATTTGAACACGTTGGGCACTGGGCACCTTTGTTTTGCTCAGCAGGAATGATTCAAGCACCTGCTTCAATCCGTTCTGCTGGACTGCTGCTTCTAATTGTGAAAGGACACGGGTGAAAGGGCACTGCATTGGCTCTTGGTCACTCTTTTGTTGCTCTCCAGAAAACATTATTCTTGGGAAATATCCCAGACCCATTACAATGGCTGGGACAATGTTATTATTCCAGAAGAAATGAAAATGCAGCAGAATACAGACAATGAAATTCAAAATGAAGAGAAGGTGTCTCAAGTAATGCTCACACAAAAGGAAAAAAAGAAAACCCGCAGCAAACCTAAGGAAAAAAAAAAAACACGCAAGGACTGCACGCATCTGCAATTTGCCATAATCTGCAAATGAGATTCTGCACTTCTCATCTTTGCTAAGAAAGCTTTGCAAGGTGTTTCAGCTCTCCAATGAGAAATGTTAATAATACTTGTGTTGATGAGGAAACAACAGTCTGCTTCCTCGTGAGCAACAAAACAAAAACCAGCTACAAATTTTGTTGTGGAAAAAGCCTGCCTAAGGCAAACAAGAATTGTGCCCCACCATACAGTGGCTATAGGAGAGGCTGAGGCTGCTAAGCAAACAGCTCTCCCCTGGTCTGGTGACACCAAGATATAGCTGGCAGATTGTGTGCTAAGCAGAGGAAACCTAATGAACTTGAAAATGTGTAGAGTCCAAGCAAATTGTTTCAACTTTCCTCGTAGCCGCCTGTACTTTTTACTTCAAATGCTGTTACGCCTAGTGCCACTGAATTTAAAATGAAATACACTGCGCTTTCCATTTGGGGTGGGTGAGGACCCTGTGTAGGAGCAGAAGTGGCTGTAAGTTACCTGCCCTCTGTGGCAGCTGGAAGCTTCCCAACCTCCTTGGAAATAGAGCAGTCTCATAGCCAACTGGAGTCCTTTTCCTCACCTCCCAAAGTTCCCCAAAAGAATGCAATAGCTCTCAAACATCCCCTTGGCTCCCCTTCCCCTAACCTAGTGCAGGTTAGAAACATCTCGCAGCGAGGTCTGCATAAGCCAAGGTTGGCTCCTGTGCTGTGTCTCCATGTATCACTTTGGGTTTCAAGAGAAGCTTTGGGAGATTTTAGTAACGCACACCAAAAAGGCCTGCTATGCTGTGTAAGTAATGATACCAGTAATAAGTAATGGTTCTGTGTTTGAGCTCTTCAAAACCTTTCTCACCTCATGGTTCATTATGACGTATTGTGTTTCCATCTGTACCTTGAGGCATACAGGATGGTGGTTTCTGGCCTTCTACCCTCCAGCAGCAATGCTGAGGTCTGGTAAGGTCCCAAAAAAGTCCTTTCTCAGGTGAATGAGATGTTCTCCTGTAGCACTTAGCAGCATCCTAGAACTGATGCTTTGCTGGTGTTAGAAGCAACATAAATCCTAACAGTCTGGAATTCTCATTTTCACTTTGCAACTTATACTATTCAGAATCACAACATCCACACAACTTTCCATCTCACTCCTTATCTTTTAAACGTCATAAACAATTTTGATCAAATCTGGCAAAGGGGTATTTGGAGCAAACCAGAGATACATAAAAGCCTCTCACACTGCTGCATGTTGAGCACACCTGTGCTGTTCCTTTGGGGTTAGCATGTGTAGCAGAGTACATGGGTGCACACACATGTAGCAGAGGTTTCTCTCTCCAATAGTGAACGTCTCATCTATGAAAGCCTCAGGAAACACACAGACTCGGTTACTTTCTGGTTCCTCTTCATTTCCACCAGAAGCCTCTTGGTGGTTTGGTATAGTTTGCTTTGGTTTGGCTCAGTCATTCACAAAAGACAAGGAGATTCCATACCCATATGCAGATATAGCCCAGTGATGCTGATCGTTAACCATCCAACAGACTATACCTGCGTCAGGCAAATTTACAGAGCATCTCCCAGTTTATTTTGACAGTTTCTGCAACATGCATGACAAGAGATCAGACCACAGCAAATGATAAAAAGTGAAAGAAAGCACATTTTGTTCGTAACGGATGACGCTTCCATTAGAAAGAATTTTCCTACCCGTATTAACATGGTCCTCACTTCCAAGAATAACATGCCACAGCTCTCCACTGAAATGTTAATTTCAGAGTTATGAGGCAAATATATCACCTATTATTTTCTCTCCTTTGTATATTTTTACATCTCCCATAAATTCATATAACAATTCTTTGTGTATGAAATGCATTCTGAGGCCACGTTTAAAGATTTTTCCAACCATTTGTGAAATTTATCACTTAAAAGTATTACAATGGACGGAAGAGCACTGCTGCACTACCTGCTTTATTTTGTCTGGTGATGATCTGTCATTTTGGAACATCTAATTTTTAGTTCAACAGTTTTTGAAAACTTACACAACTTGTCTAGTAATCCTCTGAGTTATTTGCTCAACAAATGAGACTTATTACATGTTATTCCTGTTATCTCACATTACTGCCTAGAAGCTGAAATAACAAAAAAGTAAATTTGGGGGATATTTTAAAAGATAGAGAAAATATTGAGAAATTGTGTTTTTTATGGCAAGGTTCCCTGTACCTTTCAATTAATCCTTACAACAATCAATTTCAAGTATTTTAATTTATACAGGTCCCAATTTACCATTTTAATAAATGTATTATTACTGCTACAGACTCTATCAAAAGAGATTTGGCAGTTCCTTCCTACTTAAAATTAGTGCATTTTCCCTGGAATGGGATTTTTTTTTTCCTTCCTACGTATAATCACCCATACACATACAGAAGGCTCCCTTGTTTCACCAATGTGCATGACTTCCAGTAGTACTGGTGGTGTGTGTGTGAGCTCAGTGAAGGGGAAAAGGTAGATTATGGCAGGCTTTAAAGGTTTTATTGTCTTTGACATCCACACACTCCTCCTATCAGGGTAGCTCAGTTAATGGAAGGTATGCAGGAATATCTACAGTAGAGCAGACCCTGTAGCTATTAACCTGAAATTATTCTCATTCATCATTTGAGGAAAGAGAAAAGAGACCTATTTAAATTTCTTTTGGTAGATGTTTTTTTCCTGTGTAAGCAATCTCTGCCTATTTCCTCCTGCTGCTGTTCTCACTGAAGGACATTTCAGCACCATCCCAGCCCATGGGTGGCCACTGGAAGATCCATCTGATCTGGTTTGGGGAGAAGCTTGCTCACAGCATCTGAGGCTCCAGAGTCAGAGCTGCTTCCCTCGGGGTTCCCTGCTTACTCTGAGCCTGTTGCACAGAATTTTGGTATCTGTATCTATCACAGAGAAAAGAATGAATTGGTGATTCCCACTGCTTCCCTGGGCATAGTGGTTTACACTAGAAATGGGTTCTGCTAAAAGTGGAACTGCAGAAAGAGAGAAGTAACTTCTGGTCAAAGAAAGCAAACACTGATGCAAAAATGGTCTGTCAGGCCAGCAGTCTAAGAGAGAATGTGCAAAGCTGTCTTTTCATGATCGATTAATGTGATTGGTATGGCATATTTAAGGTGATGAAAGACAGCATAGAAATAGAGATATAACAACATTTCACACCTTGCCCCAGATCTATTGAGTGATCACCACCTTGTAAATATTAACACCCATGTTCCTCGTCTGGGCCCAGGCTCCTTGTGACACAGACAGGCCAAGGGAATGTGCTATCTATCTCACTCATCCCTCTTCAGAGCTTTATCATGATAAGCACTAGCAGATATCTCAGATGAAAGCACCTGCATGGGAGGCAGGGACCAATACCTGGGGAAAGAGCCCACCAGAGACACAAACTTTTGCACTTCTACCACACGGATGTGAGTAGAGCACAAGGGAACAGCACACATGCACACAAGCTGCTGCCTTCAATTTTTGTCTCAGTCCTGCTGTCCATTACCTCACAACATGACCCCACTGATGAAGCTGTTCTCAGATTTGTTAGAAAGGTGAAATAGGAAAACATAGGTTTGGGCTCCATCTCTAAAATAGAAAAAAAAGTAATAATGTATGTCCTCTGGTACAATTGGATTTGCTCTATAAATCAACCCTCCCTCACCAAGAATGAACATAGAACCTGCGATGAGAATTAATATCTTGTATTTGCAATCAGATGGTATTTTTTTCTGAACAAACCATAAACAAGTGCTAACTAGCAAGCCTAATGAACCACAATGATTTGGCTGAAAGAAGCCAGCAGGAGCCAGTCACACAGCCACAGCACACAGGTCTCACTGTTCCCACGGTGTTTTAGGTTTTGTGCCACTTGTTTTTACGTTTTCTTCCTCCATTCCTTCCATCTAGCAAAAAGATGTACAAAGTCAACATGCCACTTTGCATCCTGAGAGAGTGAATGTGTGAAATTCCCAGGCTCTGTGCAAAGTTGCTGGTGTTGACAACTCTGCACCTTCTGCACAACTGCAGTTGGAAGCAGCTGCTGGCTGGGACTTGAGCACAGCGATGGAATTGGGTGGTCAGCAGAACACCTTTCCTTATGCTGCTTTAAATGGTGGCACAGTGTTTTAGCCTCTATATGCTAAGATACATTCTATTTTTTAGTGGGGCAATATTAGTGCTAGGTGGACAGTTGGGACCGGATGATCATGGAGGTTTTTTCCAACCTTGGTGATTCTATGGTTCTATGACTGTATTTTTTCAATGTATCTGTTTCAGGATGCCTCTCTTGTTAAAGACTTTTCACCACTGTCTTAAGTGAAAGTTGGAGTTTGACTCAGTTGATTAATTTTAAAAAGAAACTCATATTTTCTAGATTAAATTTTAAAAAGAAACTCATTTTCTAGAACTAATAGTATGAAACCTGAAAAAATACTTTCCTTTGCTGGAGTGAGTGTAGGCAAATCTGTGAAAGCTATGTCCTGCATTGCATTTAGCCTAACAAACTAAATGATGATCAAGGTAAGATTATGGATAGCTGGCTCATTTTCTTTAGTTCAGATATATCTCACTTTGAGTTCTAAAGAATGTTAAAAACACATCAAGCAGAAAATTACTAAGGTAGCTAATTAAGTTTTATCAAAGAACACATCTGCCAGTATACACGCACTGGCAGCTCTTCCATCATAAATTGATCTTATTACAAAAAGTAGAAGCCAATCTGTGTGGGGGAAATAAGACAGTTACTTAGAGAAGAAAATATTTATACGTTATTAAAGGATGGACTTTTCAAATACCTGACATTAATTTAATGAAGAGGGAAATCATGCCTATATTCACCCACCAGTTTGATGAAGATTGTGCTAAATATTTCAGGAAGGTGAAATTGGGTTCTTTCAACACCATTAGAGAGCTTTAGTCATAGTGGGTGCCACAGAAAATTATTTTTGTGGATTGCTACCCCCAATTTTCCCCTTAGATTCAAATAATACAGCACGAAACAAAAGTAACTTTTAATTCCTCTTGGGAAATGCCTCTATCAAATGGAGATTCATCACCGATCCTTTGAGCTGGAGGCTGGAATCCAGGCCCTTCCCTTCCCCTGCATTTCTGAATGACCTATAACAAACCATTGGAGCTCTCCCATCTATACCCAAAAGCTGGAGTATCCGGACACAGACAGAAGCACTACACTCTGGAAGCAGTTGCATGGTACTCATTGTAAAAGGTTTGGAGGCCTCTGGCATCCCACCACCATCACTGCAGTGCAGCCTGGCCACTCCACTTCCACGTATGCCCTCAGTGTGTGGATTCCCAGCGGGCAATGCTAAGGATCATCTGCCTTGCTCCCAACATGGGAACCTTACCTTTCACACAGGGGTGAGGGCTGCTGGGATTAGTTGGCACTTTTATATAAGCCACTGCTCCAAACGATACGGCCAGGATTTGCAGAGCACATTTAAAAGGGGAATTATCTGCATTTAGCTAGCTGGAAAGTACCAGTCACTGGAATTCCTCCAAGAATTCTTTTTACAAAGTAAAATATTTGGAAAGTACATTTGCAATCAATTTAAGGGAAAGGCACATTTTATATTAAAACCCTCATACTGCTGGTTAAAGCACTTGCTCTCACTATTATTTTCTAAAATGGAGTGTTACAAGATCCAAGCACAATATACTGGCTCGCAGAACAGAGTTAATAAACAGGATAAAGTTTCACCAATTCAAGTTGAGATTCTGCTTCTCTTTGATTCTTCCCCTTTTCATCCTGACTCACAACACTCACTGCAACAGAAAAAGAGCACGCATCGCAGCAGTGCTGAAGATGAAAGTTAGGCCACTGTTATGAGAAACAGAAACTGAGACTGAGTTTCTCAAAAGTGGGTCTAGATTCCTTAAAAAGAAAAAAGAAAGAAAAAAAAGGGTGATGATCTCCAAAGCTGTTTATTAGACTGGTCCTGGAGAACTCTGACAAAAAAAGCCACTCAGACATTGCTGATATTCTAAGTAATTAATGCCTATCAAAATCTCACAAGTCATTTTGGAGGACATATCTCATGGAAACTCACATAGATATGCTGAGGAAGTACCACTCCTTACACTTCTTGGCATGTTTCATTGAATAAGCACTGGCTAATGGCAATGCCTGACACACACATCTCAATCAGTGATGCTTCATGCACAGGGCTGTCACTTTCAAATGAGACCATAACTTTAGGACAGGAGGCAGAAACTGTTGCTGCTATAGTGATAAATCCAATAAAGTTTTAAATATTTTTAAAAGCAATTAAATGAATCAGATTGTTTATTTTAAATTTTCTTGTTTTACATGTGCTGTATTGGATCTATCTGAAAAGCAAGAGACGAAAATAAACCCTGCCAGGCTTTGGCAGTGCTAAGCCCAGTGTTTTATGGCTTTTGGAGTTAAATGTGTTCCGTTAAATGTGCTAAGTGAAGGGAAGATATAACATTGTTATTGTAGAGGGCATTTTGATTATTTTAAATGGCAAAGGCTAGACAGAAATAATAAGACCTCCTTATGTTACATCTCACTTGAATCTCATAGGGTCTAAATACACTTTAAAGACTGCACTTATGAGGATGACTTCACCCAGCACTGATATGTGCTGATCCCACAAGTGCCAACACAGCCACTATGAGCTGCAGCCCTGAGTTTGCAAAGCCTGGAATAAGAAATGATGTATCCAGCTGAAAACATGGTGGGAATTTAGGTAAAGGCACCAGGGGAATCCAGCCAGAACAGAGGGAAAAAAACACGTAGGCTCTTTCATAATGTGCTTGTGGGGTCTTTTAATGACTATGAGTAGTTTCATCAGTACAGGAGTTTGTTTTTGAGCACAGCCAGAAACACAGATCCATCCAGCTATTGGCTGAGTCATGACTCAACAAACTGGTCTGCTGACAGTGCAGCAACTGGCAAAAAACACTGTGCCACAACATTCCCAGTCAAAACCATGCAGAACAGTGTGAACTCGTGACATGCAAAAGGAGTGCAAAACACACTGGGTCTGCTTGTCCCCCTCCTAACTCACGAATGCATTCTACCAGCCTTCTCTGAAATGAAATAAGTGCAATCGGTGCTGGCTTAGAAGATGTAGTAATGCTTGTCTTGCCTTTTTCAGTTTATCTTGCTCAGTTCCTTCTAAAAATTCCCAACATGAAAGCTTTTGTCATGAGAACTGCTGCTAGAGGGTGTTGTTGAGAGAGACAAGGAGACAAGGAACAGGAAGAAATTGACTAGATAGTAACTAAAAATTAGGTTAATTAATAATTTCTATAGAGCTAAACAATCTAATTGGACTGCAGGTTCCCTACAAAGACAAATAGAGGATTGGAGGAACAAGAAATTGTAACAGAAAGGCCACACAGAAGCACGCACAGGAAGAAGAACAGCCATTATTTCAAGGTACATTGAGCCACGACAACTAGATGATGTCAGTTAATCTCAAATTGTAAAATCATGAAGGCTGGAGAAGACCTCTCAGATCCCCAAGTCCAGCCCCAACCCATCCCCACCATGTCCACTGACAGTGTCTTTCAGTACCACATCTCCACACTTCTGGAACCCAAGATGGGGACTCCACATCTTCCCTGGGCAGTCTGTCTCAATGCATTACCACTCTTTTAGATGAGATATTTTTCCCAATATCCAACCTGTACCACCTCAACATTGAGACCCAGATGATTGCATTTCCAACATTTATGCACCCAGCACAGGGTGCAGCAGCCCAGACTGATCTTCCTGACGGGTTCTGCAGCCCCTAGGACAGATACAGAAGCCCCAGTAAGCAGCAATGAGCAGCTCCCCTCACCAAAGGCAAGCAGAAGTCAGGTTTCAGTGCATGTAATGTGATCCAGAGCCCACCTTGTCTAGGAAAGGATCAGGCTTGAGACACAACCTCAAAGAAACCAGCTGGCCTCCAGCTGGGAGAGATAAAAGTGCCAGCCAGGAGCACTGCAAACCTTGTGCTCCTCAAACCTCCACCTTGTTCCCCAGCTCACATTCCTGTAACGAGGTTAAACACGGTGATGCATTTCAAACAATTGCAGATTAGACCATGATAAAACATACATGAACTCTGCACCATTAGTGTTACTAGGTGTAGGGGCAGAGACTGAGACGACACGTGATGAAACCTGATGCTGTGGAGGGTCTGAGAGTAAACTGAAAAATCTAGATGCAGTAGATGACGTCAGGATATTTGTGGAAGCATTTATGATCCCTTAATTGTTACAACAAATGGATTTACACTGAAGATAAGCCAGAATAATTTGGCCCCTAAAAACAGAGACCGGTAAGTGGCTTCATGGATAGAGGAAGCGGAGAAAAGAACATCTGAGCTCAAGTTTGGTCTTTCACACTGTAGGTCTGTGTGGCGTTGTCTCATTCATAAGGTTTCTTGCACCCCAACAACGATATATGAAATTCCAGAAGCTGCTGTAGCCAAGCAAAGCAGTAAATGAAAATAGCATATTAAATATGTTATAGATATGAGTATATTTCCACTTGTCTGCCTCTGAAACTACATGTCGATATGCAAGATTTCCATCGATGAAGAAATTGATGAGGAATTCTTCTTTCTGGCATTAACAACATTTGTCTGGGAGAACATACTGAAAAGTACCCTTTGCTTTCAGAATGGTATGGCCTTCAAGATATCAAAGCCTCACATCCCCTAGAATACTAACGAGACCCAAAGAAACTCAAGCTGCAGGACACACACAGCATGCACAGGAGGGCAAGAAGCTTGTGATACACCTGAGGACATTCCCCAGACTGCCCAGGTCCTGGCAGACAGGCTGACGTTCACATTTGCAGACAGCACTGAACCCAGGCTAAGTCTGAGCTGGTTCATGGCTCACTGTAATGCCTCACACAGCCACGTAAATGGCCTGACTGGGATAGAATCTTGGATTCAGTTTAAAAAGTCAATGCTGCTCCAAGAAAAGCAACTGATGCTCTGCCAACAATGTCTTAAATTGAACTAACGATTACAACAAAATTATTTTATTCCTCTTAACCAAAGAACTGCTGCATTAATGGAGCTTCAGACACGCTAACAGCACAGCAGGTAAAAGCAACAGATATGAAATAGCTAAACCATCAGCTAAAAAAATGGTGGGGTTTTCCTTTTTGTGAAAGCAGAACATTCACTAGGGTCTTGATGTTTTAAGGAAAGTTTTGAATATACTTTCCCATCCTTTTACAAACACCCAGTCATCAGAATTGTATGACAGTTTACTTTTTACTTTTTTTGGTCAAATTGTCAAAACAATTACCTCATTGGAAGCCATGTCTTGGTATGCAAACATCAGAATGAAGAGTGATTCTGTTCTGTGGACAGCAAAGCAGGTGTTCATGCTGCCCAACAGAGCAAAATGCTCCAAGATGATATGGGAGATAAGGCATTGCACTCACTTCTTCCTGTTACAGCACAGGTTGTAGCTTGTGATGGGATGAACCTGTGTCTTTGAGCTAGACACAACAGAAGGAAGGCAGTAACTTCTGGGAATAGCAGTGAACTGGGAAAAGTACACTTCTGCAAAGTTTTGCTTTCCTCACAGTGGTGCCCTTTAAGCAGAGAAAAGTGAATTTTAACACCTGGACAAAGAACATGACTTTATAAGGGGCACATGCTGGGAGATGGCAAACACTGGAGTCATGTCCTGATTTAATTGATAGGTCTCTGACAGCTGCTCAAGGCTTCTCCTAAATTCTTTTTTGATCTCTACTCAAACCAACAGGTATGAAATTGCATTGAGGTCAAGTAAATCTGTTACAGTGTGCTGGAATGGAGAAGTGCTGATCTCTCCTTGAGTGTGATCTCTAATAGCACAACTGCAGCAGTGTCTGCCTCTGCAAGAGCTTCTTCCCCACCCTCACACCCTCACTGGCTTTGATCTGTGTCATCTCCTCTCATACTCATGCTGGGGAAGACATATCAGGAGGAAGGTGAAGCTCTGCTGGTGCCTTTGCTTGTAGTTGGTTTCCTGGCCACATCTATTTGAATGCTTTCCTTTCTTGAAACTGTTCAAAAAAAGATACAGCCAAGCATCTATCATCCTGGTGTATAAGAGCATACAAGCCCATCTTGAGACACAAGATACATGTCCACTTAAAGTCCTCATATGAGCTGGAACTGCAGTTGGATATCACCAAATACTTGCATTGAAAACATCTTTTTAAAGTCTTCCTTAAGTATTCAACTCAAGGGAAGTGGCTTTTCAATTTACAGGTCACATCCATACTCAGAACCATTTGACTCTTGGCACAAATGTCATCCTGAATATGCTTTAAGGAAATGCAGCCACGGGGATGAAAACTTGAATGGTGTGACTCAGCAACATCAAAGCGATGCAATGAAAGAAGAGTTTGCAAACAATTAGTAACAGACTGGAAATTATTTGGAAACTATCTGATGAAGCAGAGTATTTTTAGATGCATTTTAAGTAATGGCATTGTAGGTAGCCCAAGACTGCCCACAAAGGTCAACAAAAACTTTTCCATTGACCTCTAAGAAGTAGGATCAGGTGACAAAAATTCCAGCAGTCCACCCGAAGAGGTGTATACTCAAAACAAAGTCTTCACATATTTTTGAACTTCCCAATCACAGCTGTTCATAGGCCACATTCAGTTCAAACGTGCCATCTCCAGAAGTGCCAGGCATAAAGGAAATGAGCTGAGCTCTCACAGGATCTACTGATCTTCATTCTTGACACTACAGCTTGAAAATGTTTGTTTTATTCATTTAAATACATGCAGAGATAGACTTTATCATAGCAAATGTCTACTTTTTCACAAACAAATGCAGCTAAATTAGCCTATATGAAGTACAATGAACTACATTACACTGCAGGCAGAGATGATGTAGCAAAAAGGTGAGCAGTTATTTTATCCAGTGGTTAAAGAGCTTCAATTCTTTCTGTCTTTATAAATCCACCTTTCCATTTGTTTTAGCAAGTCTCCAGAAAATTGACACTAGTGGTCCTTGTTTAAAGTTGGCTTCTTCGTATTCTTTTTACAAAATGAAACAAGTGAGGTCTTTGCCTTAGAAAACAGGATTACTTTCACTGTTTACCAATAAACTTTATTACCAAAGTCCTTTAGAAAAGAGAAGTGTCAGACAGTCTTCCTTGTCTCTTTTAATGTTTATCTTGGATTTGTCATACCATAAAGACAAGTATTCTGGGATGCTGGAGAAAAGTACCCATTTAAATCAACAGTATCAAAAACACCTGTAAATCTCAGTCAAGCTCACTTCTGAAAGAGCACATGGTCACCATTCTTCCATTTCCCTTGAGATGCTAAGAAAATGCAGAAGACATTTCAGCTCAGGAAAAGCCCAAGATTGTGTCTATTCTTTGTCCATAGAACCCCAAAACTCCATGTACTTCAATACAGAGCAGCATATTCAAGTATCAGGCAGCAATAGCCTGGGCCTCAAAGCAGTGTATGTGCATCAAAGCCACATTTTATCGAGCTTAAATGTTATGCAGTTCTGAGGATTTTAAGTGGGTGTAGGTATGTATAATAGCTAGGGAATCAAAACTCACGGGAGACATCAAGATACTATTAAAAGATAAATAAAGATGAGAGAGAAAAATATCTGATCAAGATTCTTATTCAGAAATGAAAAGCTAGATTTCTTCCTTGTCCTTTCCAAGTGATCTCAAGACAAATAGTAAATCTGTTTGGAATTACTGAAGATAAAATAGAAAACTTCTTTGCAAGCACAAGTTATTATGAATTGCATAAAATTAAACTTTATCTGCAGAAGGCTGTACTTCCACAGCCTTCGCGGGACTAGTTTCAAACACAAAGCATGTGTTTGTAAATATGGGATTTCAGTTACACGTGTTGCTACAAAGTAAAGCAGCCTGGAAAGATGACACTGGAACAAATGCCAGTCCTGCTAGGATACACACTGACCATAATGTCCCATGACTGGAAAACAATTCAAGAGGAACACATAATTTTTAACTTAGTGTTTAGGACTGTGCAATTAGAAACATCCCTTAAATCATGCACAAGCAATTATTCTGAATGTTTTGAAAGATCAGTTTTTCTAACCAGAAATGTAAATACTGTCCTCCAATTAAATATATATATATATATATATATATATATAAACTCTCTCGTACTTAAATGCATCATCTTCAGTGTAGACACTGGCTACATTCAGAAGCCAGCTAAGACCCGCAAGAACCTAGGGGCATTTGGTAAAAAAAATAAAATAAAATAAAAATCAGCCTTTCTAGTTCCAGCTCTTCTTTATAGCTTCTTTATTATCTAATTTCCTTGTACATACCAAAGAGCAAATGACTATAGATTAAGGCAATTGCTGTTTTATATCAAATCTAGCTTGTCAGAGAAGCAAAACCTCTCTAAAATATTTCCTAATGATGGGTTAAAGACCTCCCTAAAACAATACAGTCTCATGTAATCTTTGTGTCTTAGACCCCTGGATCATTACCTAGGTGGTCAGTATATAGATGGAAAGTCATGGAATGCAATTGGAGAAGGGATTCAATGGGAAGCACTCTGAACTGAACAAGCATTGACCTGGTACCATAGAAATGTGTATTGTCAAAAGGAAGTGTGCTGCTGGAAAGCTTGAATGCCGGCTGGGTTGGAAAACCTCATGACCACTTAGGGTGATTAATGGAAGCTGAATGGAAAAATTAAAGATCTTATTCCACTTTTCACAAGAGCAGGGCTGTTAAGCTGAGTTTTGTGGCCAAATTCCAGGTAGCTACATTCAGCCTACCTAAATACTCTAAAAGTTATATTTGAATATACCGTATTATTCTTAACTTCCTACCTTCCTCTGGTATGTAGCGTTTCTACATGCAGCTGAACAACAGCTTCATTGTACCTTTGAGCAGCACTGTGACTGCATGAGCTGAAGAGTTTTTGTCCTATTTGAGGTGCTCTGAGATTCTTGAAGGTGAAAGACTGCATACATATAGAGTGTTTTATTCTTAATTTTAAAACTTAGCTAAAATTAAATATGTGGTATTATTTGCACATAGTTCTCTGCCCTTTTCCTGCACGTAACAGAAAAAATGTCTACTACTTCTATGATTTTCACCTTTAATTAAAGAACAGAGAGGGTTTAGAGAAAATCGTTTGATGAATTAAACTACTGTAAAGGTAGTAGCAGTATCTTATCTATGAATATATTCCTGAATTCAATCTATTTTAGATTTTATATTTATAAGATGGAGTGATATTCTTGGACAGAAGTTGTTAGTCTCTTATTCAGTGACACTGCAGCTAAAGGTAGGCTTTCCTTGGTTTATCACAAAACACAGACAACAGTACCTTCACAGAATCACAGAACATCCCAAATTGGAAGGAACACACAAAGATCACTGAGTCCTGGTAGGATCACCCAAATCCAAACCCAACATCTGAGGAAGTTGTCCAAACGCTCCTTGAGCTCTGGCAGCTCAGGGTTGTGCCCACTGCCCTCTGGTGAAGAACCTTTTCCTAACATCGACTGGACCTTCCTCTGACACAGCTCTCTGCCATTCCCTTGGCGAGTCAGTTCCCTGTCATATTTACTGGATTTGGTCTACCTCTAGGGAAGCCCTGCAATGTTATAGCCATCTAACTGCATATCTAACTGCACCCAAGAATAGGTCTTTTGTAGAGTGGAGAGAACTGAAACAAGATGTCACATTTACTGTGGGTGCTCAGGGTTAAAAGTAGATGTTTATGCCTTAGTGGGATTTGACAATAAGTTCATCTGCTTTGCCATCATTCAGAGGAATCTATCCACATCCATTTATTTGTAACAAACTTATGCACAGATTTCACCGAATCCATGCAACAAGTGAAAGTTGAAAATATGCTGCTCCTTGTAGTGGAAGTTCACATAAATACATCTGCAATTATTTAAACAGTTTGTGTTATACAGCAGTCCTAAAGCGTTCTTACTGTCCAAAACAGCAAGCCATACAATACAGAACCAGTCACAAAATTCTTACATTCCGGGCTCCTTCCCACTACTTCACTGAATTATCAGATAAAAAAGTAAGAACACTTTTTTCTATATTCCGTTGTTTACATCAGCTGTATGAATGAAGAGCACTTGCTCTAGGCTTCTCTGCAAGGAACAAGAGGGAAAGAAGGCAAGTTGGCACAGGTAAAGGAAAATAAATATCTACTAGACTTGTACACTAAATAAGCCAGGAAAAATAAATATGGAGAAAGCCACATTTCTTTGGCAGGTCTTCTGTAGGTTAAACGAAGTAAAATATTGAGGCACCCAATCTGCTTTAGCACTCTTATTTTAGGCATCTACTTTAAAACACTAGTGTTTTCAAAGCAAGTCTGATTCACAGGAATACTTTATTTGCCTTGTTGCATATAACATTTCAAAAAAATGTTGGTAAACCAAAGTGTGTTTTTAGTTTATTTCTCATTAGTAGATCATTCGACCCATTGCTTTCACTGAAGAGATACATCTGTTTATTTACTTTTAATTGGGAGGTCACACCAAAATCTGTAAAACCTAGAGATGGAACTAGGCATAATATTTAATCTGGTTCCCACATCCCCTATCATCACATTTATTTCCATGCAGGACCTGGTGATTCAGAAGGCTGTTGGTTTCAAAGTACTTTAATAATTTTTGCCTTAAGACTTCACCTACAGCTTCCTGTGTTTAGAAACCAAAGGCAAAGATTAAAATATGTTTGACCCATCTATGACTAAAACTGTTGCTTTTTTGTTTTTGTTTTTAATTACAATTGTTTTCAAGCTTCAGGATACGTTAGGGAGACCTTAGGATTCAAAAACAAGTGAATCATCAGTGACGTACTTTCACCAACAACTGCTCTGGTTTGTTAATTTAGATTTTGAGCAGTGAATGAGAGTTTGTCTCTTAGGATAAAAATACTCATTAAATTTGGAAAAGCCCTTCAGAAACTTCTGGCTCCACTAGTATTTATAACTCCTTTCTATTACCCATGCCATTGTTATTTCCATTCCCATACTGTTAATTCCTTTCATCAGAGACACTGGAATGCCTTTGTAATTCTACAGCTCTGAGCTCGGATGGTTTGAGATCTTTCTGAAATTTTTAATGACACCACACAACAGAAAATTAGCAGATTTGGCCCAAAGTTAGGGCAGGAACAGGAACTAATTCTCTTTTGGTGTCTTCTAAAAAAGATTGGGTTTTAATACTGTCACTGCTGTTTACTGGTTTTGGCAAAAAATACAGTTGAATCCTATTATTCCTCCTTTGGAAAGGGCCACGCTGCTGACATTCTGCTTCCTTGGAGGAGAGCAGAACAAAGGGAATCAAATAAGAGTTATTAGGAATAAAAAGAAAGTATGTTTGGAATGAGTCTGCTCTAGCTCGTGTTGGGCCTGCGTCTATCTCCTCATTCTTGTGCTATTTGTTAAGTACCTTATCTCTTTAGGGAGTTGGGTTTTGTTACCTGACATAATGACATCACCAAGACCTAGCATCATTTCACCACTGGTGTATTCTTCCTTAGTGAACAGAGCTACTGTGAATAGGCTCAAGCAATCTGAAATGACCACATGAAAGTGCTGACCATAATCAAGAAGACGGGGATGCCAGAACAAGTTTTACCTGGCAAGTGTGTTACTTTTGAAGTGCAGAACACATCAACCGAGCAGAAAGAGGCAGGACATAGGCTAAAGAGACCTAACGTCAACCCCCTTGGGATTTCTACAGCCTGACCTTCTAACACAATACATTATTAAATGAAATTAAACTCTTAACCTCCTTTCCAGAAGGAAGACGGTCTTGCACTGAAATTTAAGATGTGCTTAAGCATTTTGCGACTATGACACTTCTTATTTGTATACAAAACCAAAATAATATTTGCTCTCCTGGTCACATCTCTTCTTTCTCACAAGATACTAAAACATCCCAAGCATTTTAAGACTCTATTTTAGTAGAGTCTAATTGTTTGGTAAAAAAATATTTGTTCTTCCCAAGTATATTGCATGTCATAGTAAGCCATGGCAATTGATACAGTGGATGTCTAAAGCCATAACCACTATTTTTTTCCAATGAAATTCTGGAATGCTAATTTGGACACTGTACTTGACCTTGCTGTTCCTTATGCTAACTTTAATATTGTCAATCAAAGCAGCTATGGGCCCAGTGAGTGTTTCCTACAACTATCAGTCTAGCACACAGTATATCAATCGTTTGTTTCAGCTGCAAAGTAATGCTTTCGTTTAGTTTAATCATTTCATTGTGTTCACATTCACTGTATTTCTTCTCCTTTTTTTCTTTCATTCTTTTTTTCTTCTCCACAGAAGTTTCTGATAATTGTTTTTCATGAAATTTCTACCAGCAACTCCTGGAAAATGGGAAGATACAATCACTCTACAATTTAGTAATACAGTTAATCTTTTTGTTCATCCATCTTTTAGGTGTGGAATGGTCCTTGAAATAATGGTAATGCCCAAATCAGGCAGGTTCAAAAACAACCCACAAAATTTCTACGCAATGAAATCTTTTAAAGATATATTTTTTTCATATTTTAATTAAACGCATGCAGTCCAACCCCAAGAACGAAAAAGGTTGTATTTGTCACAGGAAATTTTAAATAGCCAACAAAAGGATTTCCAGTGGCAGGCAGCCAGCAAGGAAACCTGATCTCGGTCAGTTTTATTAAAGTAACTTTACACTTTTGACATTTGCCTTTTCTCAATAAAACTTCTTGAGCACTTGTAAGAATAGGGAAGTTAATATCCACAAGCACAAGGACAGATGGGCAAAAGCCTTGCTCGTTAGCCTAATATCAGCCTTGCATCAAAATAGAGAGAATTTGCATTAGCTGCTTTGGGCAAGCAATAAATTACAAGACACTTGAAGTTCATAGGCGAAGTCTGGATTTGAAGTCCTAATGTCTGTGACATGGCCCAGCAAATCAGGTCTCCTTTACAATATGGAAACCTGACCTGCTACAGAATATTTTGATCACTCTAATGACTAAGCCTGGTCAAGATTACCTCCCAGAGTTTTATAAATTATTCAGATGTACTAAAACTGACAGGAGGGGCATAAAAATTCTTTCACAAAAGCTTTCTCTCCAGCAGAAACTATGTGAATAATGACTGCAATCCAAAATTTCTCAAGCCTTTTCTGAGTTTCCTAGAAATCACATGCATGTTGTTGCATGCTGTGCTTTTCCATTTCTGAAAACATATGCCGTGCAGTGGAACTAATTCTGGAATCCTGTCAAGCTCGTGCGTAATTCTGTCCAGCTTAGCAGCAGAGCACTTTGTTTGCAGCATATAAAAGAGAGAATCAGCGGAACCTCATTAAACAAAGTATTTCAGAAGGTCAGAATATGATTTTGGGAAACATTTAGAGCCATGTTTGTAAAAAACTGCAGTTTAATAGGCAATTAAAAAGCATTAAGCAGCTTTTAATTTAAAGCTGACTACTGCTGCTTCAGATAGCAGAGAAATGCTAAAATGTAAAAATGTAGAATTGTTTCAGTTATTCAGCTCAGAATCTCTGAGGAATCTCACTGAACTTTTGTTTTTCTGCCCTATGTAGCCACTGGTTACAGCATTACTGTTATGAAAACTGCTTTTATTCATAAAGTATTTCTAATGAAAGGATTAGAACTGAGACTCCTTGATGCCATACTTATTAAGCACTGCTGTCCCAGTAGCTGTAGTAATAACCTCCCCAGCAGCACATGGGAGTGCTGTGGTAAACTCCATTACGCTTTCTGGAAATGAAATGCAAAGCCATGAAAATAAAGTACAGAGGAGGGCTCCTTATTTGTTTGTGTCTGACTTTTCCAGCAGCTCTTTGAAGTCCTAACATTACCAAAAGCCTGTGATTGGAAAGATTATATTAAGAAATAATAAGAAAAAAAAAACAATAACTCAGGAGCAGAGAATACTTAGGGAAAAACAGAGCACAGTAGTCGGTCTTGTGACAGCCAACTAAAAGAAGGGTTTCTCAGATAAATTACTCCACTCATTATTTGTGGATGCCCACTGACATTTTCTGCCTTTGCACATGAGCCTTCAAACAACCAAACACACTCATTTGGAGTTAACTGCAGTCCTGCTTTCCTCCATCCCTCCAAAAAAGTCAGCCTTGGGAGCCCTCACCCATTCTGCATTCAGCCCTCTTCATAAAGTTCAAAGTGTTTTCCTATCTGACAGGGCTCATCTCACCAGCAGGTCTGCTTTCCCATCACTGCCCTCTGAACAATTCTCTTTAACTGCACATTCAAGCCTCTTACACCTGTAACTGGTTCTTTTCCCAGATTCTAAACACTGTTCTCTTGGCTCCATTCGTCCCTTGGCAAGAAGGAAGGTAGGAGCAAACATCTTGCACAACAGGGCTGCACAACACGTCAGTGTGCTTGAGATCATTTCTGCATTTTGCACCTGAAAGAGAACACGCCGCTAATGACTTTCTCAGCAGGTATCAGGAGCAGAGAAGGGAAGAAAACTGCAGCAGGAACTCTTGTGGGACTGAAGAGCAATGACAGCTTCTATCCGAAGAATGTCAAGAAAATCTAAAAAGCTATTTTAAAGTTTCTTGAAGGATTAATAGAACAATGTACGCAAGCGTCCTCCCAGAAATATCTGAATCCAGGGTGGGGTTTTACAGAAGATGGAGAGGTTTGAGAACTGTGACTGACTATAATGATGTTTTTCCCTATATTTCACAGAATCAGAGAATCACAGAACCATCTGAGTGAAAAAGGACCTCAAAGACCAACTGGTTTCAAGCCCCCCTGCCTGGGCAGGGTCACCAACAGGGATCATATTTTCCCTTGTTTTCACCCTGGGAATTGCATATTTGTAACTGAGGGAAGAACTAAGCACAGTGTCCGCAGTGTTAGTTAAATAATAAGGTTGCTATTAGATATTTAGAACCTGTTCTTTCCTTTTTTTTTCTTTTTTTTTTTTTTTTTTTTATTAATGTGCTATGTAATCATTCCTCTAATGAATGTTTGACCTATTAAAGGTGAAACAAGTTGCTAACCATTGTTCCTTTTTCCGTGCCTGGATTTGTAACTTTCCACAATAAAAGACTGAAAAACTGAGGACCATGTATTTATACAAACCTCAAAAATGCAATTTCAGGAAAAAAAAAACATACTTTGTTCTTTGCTAAATCCTGATTGCTACACACAGTGAAAAAGTAAGATCTCTTTTGAATCTGACGGTAGCGCTCAGAAAAACTCATCACACAAAACAACATCAGCATTAATTTCTCTCCAAACTCAAACAACGATCATCTCAGCCTTTTCTGAATGCTATTAGGTTTATTTTTCCCAATGTTGCTTGGCATCTTAGTTCAGAAACTGATCGGCTGGCTGAGTTTGAGCAGGACAGATTTCCTGCTTGCGGGAGCTATTCAGGGTGGCTCTTGAATTAAGGCATAGAACTCCATCAGTGTTAAAATTAGAAAGTATGACAGCTTCAGAGACAGTTATATATCACAAAGGCAGCATAGCTCTGCAGTAGACAGCCTTTGAACTACAAGAGGAAAAAAACTACATGGAATGAGAGCAGATGGAAATTTGTCAAAAGCTTATAAATCATCACTCCTAGTTTCTGAAGTTTCAGGATAGAAAAACCTGTCCACACCCAGACCGGACTCCATACCAACTCTAGACTGGATTTCCCTTGATTCTGTTGTTTCCCTTCCTATGCTGGTTGATACACAGTCTGGGAGGGCCCAAATGAAGGAATTTCCATGGCAAGGTTTCCAAAATACGGTATTTTAAGTTTTAAAATATAATTGAATTGACTTCCTGAAAGAAGAGGTAAGTGGAAGCAAGGCTATTCAAGGTCCTAGTTTAGTCATCAAAGAGATCTATTTTTAAAAAGCATTCAGCTTGCAGACTAGCAAAGACTGAGCAGTGAGAGGTCAGGTCACTGCATAGCAATGACTGAAATGAAGAAAGAATCTGTACGTGAAATTTCACAAGCAACCACAGAAACCCCAAAGATATCCTTTGATACTCCCTTTGCATCCTATGGCTGCTTCCATAAAAAAAGAAAATAAACAATTAAGGAAAACAGAGCAGTAATAGCTCAGATGCATCACTCTGCCAAGGTGAGTGATGTCTACAGTATGTCTGCTGCTTTAGGAAATCCTGAACACCCCCTAAAAATGGAATTCAGTTCTCACGTGGAGACTGTGAGTAAATTCAATTGCTTTAACCCTCTGTGATGTTTCAAAGTCCTGCTACCAAAGCTTTACTTTGTTAGAATAAGTTGGCTTTGTAATTTATCAGTGTGACAACTGCATGCAGTTGACACACACCAGTGACACCTTGTTCCTGTGTTCCCTTCTCACCCTCCTGAATGTTCTCCACCAAAATCTGTGTGAGTTTTTATAGTGCTGTTGCTATCCTTCTCTTCTGGGGGAAGTAACCTCAGATATCCATATTTCACTGTTCCTATTAATGAGGAGTTAGAGAAATGGAAGCTGTCGGATGGAGCATTACAGGAGGAAAAAATATGTGGCCAGCCTTCCTGGGGTTTGTGAGATTATTTGCTCTGACAGCCAGATGGACAAGCAAATAGTAGCCCCCTGAAGTGACTGCAGCACTTATTTGTGCATTTTCCTTCATCCTCCTCCTCCCACATGTTTACCTCAGGAAGGAAACATTCAGTCGCCAGTTCTGAAATCAACTCCAGGTCACACAGGCAGTATGAATTTCCATTCCTGCGTCACATTTCTCGCTCTTCCTCACTTCAGTACCTTAATATTTCAGTTATTCACTGTCACTCTGAAGGACTATTGTGTTACACCTACACTGTGTTCAGCAACAACTTCAAGATATGGTTCATTACTATTGTTAGCAACAACTGTGTTTCTGAAAGTGTTAACTGCTCCTGACTTCCTCTCCTGATGGTTAGCAGACTAGCAGGTCATTAACTGCTGCAAGTGGCCAGTTTTTCAGAGATTAGGTTTTAACCTTTTGAGTTCATGCAGTCCACATGAGTTGTTCTGATGGGCATTTTGCTTCTGTCCCTCTGATCACTGCTGGGTCTCTCTCAAAGGGCTGTAGCTTTTTCTCTATCACAGTGGGGGGGGTTCATTTTGTTTGGTATTGGCAAAGATGAGTTGGGCTAGTGAAGCGGGCAGCACAAAGAAAAGAGAATAAATTGTTCATGGATGTTCAGATAACTCTCTTCATGAAGAGAGTAGCTGAGAAGGAGGATGTACAGTCTCAGCTTCGCTCCTCTCTGGGTTCCTCCTAAATCTGGGAATGAAGCACAGTGATGCTGAAGGCAGAGAGAAAGCTCCTGCCAGCCATGGCATCTTGCAGCAGCTAACATCCATTGGCAGACATTGCCCACCAGCACCTTTGTGCTACGAAGGTTTCTGCAATCATGAAACTGCCTGAATAATAACTGAGGTAATTTTCATTTATAACTCCCATTATGAAACTAAGCTTTCAGTGTAGTCACTCAGCAAACTCAACAGTGTGAAGCATCTGCTACAAGTTTAGTAACCGCAAGGCCAAGCAAAAGAACCCAAACACATAAAATTTAATAAATAAATAAATCCGATAAGTTTTCAATTAGTTAATATATTTTCAGGCCTAACTCAGGATTTTTAACAAGACCACTTCAGATTTTGTGGCACTGCTGAATGGTCACATCACACATAGTGTGTTTCAATTACATCTGATGCCCTTTCCATGCAAGTTGTTTTCTATTTATTGCTCACAGTTAATAGTTTAATGGCTTAAACAGAAAGGAAAATGGATACAGCACCTCAATGGCAGAGAAAGTTTTGTGGCATTGAGCACATATATGACACACACAACCTTAAATTCAAACCTACAAACCTGTAATCCGGCACTAAATCAGTAACCTGTAATCAGGCACTACAAACAGGCATGTCACCAGAGAAATGGGCACCTGGATGCAAGCCTCAGCACAAGCCAGGCTCAGAAACATGGAACACACAGAGCACAGCAGCTTCCCAGTGGAGCCAGATCACTCTAGACAACTTGCAGAGCCAAAGTTTGTTGTTTGGTTTTTTTTTTTCCAATTCAATATATCTTACACATATTTGTTTGATATTAGAAGAGCTGCTCTAAAGGTAACGCCTCCTATTTTTATTATGTTGGCCACAGTGTCAGAGGCAGACGGTGGTGGTATGGCAGTAGAGCATCTACCTTCCCACCAGTATTCCATGATATTTTGTTGTCACGTGAAAGGGCAGCAGAAGGGCAGCCTGACAAAATGATGTCTGACACGGAAGGGCAGATGGAGCAAAGGGGTGTCACTGAATTTCTCCTTGGGGAAAATAATGTTGGCTAAAATGCATAGCTCATGGTGGTGACCATGTTGAAAAACAGTGCTTTGTAGCTGAGAATTTGCTCTATCAAACAGTGTTATTATGCTCTTTTTCGTTGCTGTAGTTTCCCTGGAAACAAATAAGAGGCATTACTTCTGGAGCAGCCTACAAAGAATGTTCACTATCTACTTCTGAATTCATTTTCAACCCATGACTCCTCCACACTGATGCTTGATTTATTCACATACAGCGTTGTTAAATGATTTGTGGGGTAAAATCTCACTGCTATTGCAGGCTGGCTTAGGCAGAAAACCTTCGGGTTGCTGTACGCTTGTTTTGAAGAATAGGCTGAAGGACCACTCTAAAAATATTTGCTTTTTTGATATCCCAAGACAGCTTTCCTTTGATTAGATGTATGGTCTGGCTGTGTCTGCTACACAATGTTTTCTGGGCAGGCAGGGAGAATGCACACATCACCGCTAAAGTACTTCATATATCTTTCAGAGTATCGCTGATTTATAGTTTTCATAATTAAAGCCAATTACCCAATATGGAGCTGGGTTGACTTCTTAGTTTAAGAGCTTATGTTTTCATAGAATGACAGAATGGTTGGGTTGGAAGGGACCTTAATGCCCACCCAGCCCCTCCCCTGCCATGGGCTGGCTGCCCCCCACCAGCTCAGGCTGCGCGGGGCCACATCCGTGGCCTTGGATACCTCCAGGGATGGGTACCACTGTCTGGGCAGCAGTGCCAGGGCATCACCTCCCACTGAGTGCAGAATTTTCAAGCATCAAGCATAAATCTCCTTTCTTTTAGTTTAAAACCATTCCCTCTCTTTCACTTCTCCTCCCAAGGAGTCCCACAGAGGAAGATCTACTTAGGGAAAGGGAAAGCTTTCCTTCAGCACTAATCGAGACATCAGCCGTCACAATGCTCTGAAGTTTGGAAGCACCACATTATGGTACTGTCAAAATAATCCCCCACTGGTCCTCCTGTAGCCCTTTCAGAAAAATGTGTGACAGATGACAAAGACACACTGTAAACAGGGCTCATCTGAGGGCTAGCAAAACACCAAAGGGTCCATGCAACCCATCCTCGTGCATGTTGCCTGACAGCAGATCACCAAGTCTGTCTGCTTCTCTGCATACAATCCTTGCCTCAGAAAGAAAAGGGATATTAAGAACAAAACCAGACTCCATTACTTGTAAGCACATTCTCACGGTCTTATTAAAGTTCATCTTCAGAAGACAAAACAGATGGAGGGGAAGCTCAGCATGGCACAGCACCATGCGATGCTGCATGCTTGTACACAGTGTTACAGAGGAAAGCTGCCCAGGACTGAGGAGCCAACTGTTTTTACACACATTCAGTTGTGTAATACTTTCACTGCCTGCAATTTCCACTAATACAAGGTAAGGAATTGCCTCCATTCAGCAAACCTAGATGTTCCAACCCATGTCACAAACCTCCACGCATGCTCAGGATTAGGCCTCTCACCCATCCGCTTATGAATAGGAGGAGAAATAAAGCTCTGCAGCATGCTCAAGTTCTTAAAATAAGTCTCAGTCTTAGTTTACCAAAAGTCAGATCGAGAATAGTTTGATTACAGCACATATGTAAGTAAGAAAGTGCAAATATGGGTTTCCTAGTTTAATGGAGGAAAACAAGGAGAAGTGAGAACAGAGAGATGAAGGGCGAAGGCAGAAACGACAGAGTAACAAATTTCAAACAGTGCAGACAGGTAACAGTTGGAGCAAGTTTTTGAAGGGAGTGTATTCAAATCTTTACATCAAGATCAAATATCCTTCTTGGAGGAGTTCTTTAGCTAAATTGATTGGTTTACACAGAAACCTTATGAATTTGTAGTGTACATAAGGTCAGACTATGCATACTAATCCTTTCTTCTGTCTTTAAAAATTTTTTATCAGAAGAGTAAGTACTTCTTTAAATTATATTGATTTTAGCAATGCAAAGGTAAGGCTTTAAAGTGAATAAGCAAATGCTTGTATGAATTAGAATGGGTAATGTCTTTATAGCACAAGAAAAATATGTGAATCTTTGAAATTAGCACACCAGAATGCTAGTCAACAGTCTAAAGTTGCACAAGTTTAAAATCTTTCATGTTTCCTTCTTCAAAAGACCCAAAGTAGGCAAAATTTTGATGCAAACACTTTGATTAATTAGTGCATTCCTTAAAAATATTATCTCTCCTGTGGATGTATAATTTAACCGATATTTTCAAGGTACCAAACTCTGAGGGCTTAGCAAAAATAGAAATTCTCAGATCAAAGCTACGTAAATAATTCTCAAAGAAAGCTGGTTTTCCTGCATGCTATAATAGTCTTATCTCAAAGTTGATTTTTCAAGTGCTATATCCAAGTCATTAAATTCAAACATCGACCTCTTGACACTGCCATCCATCTGTAGCTCTTACTTTATCCAAATTATTTATTTTAATGACCATGCCAAACTGAATTTCTCTTGATTTATTTACTGTATTTCTACAGTATTTTCCAAACAAACAAACAAACAAACAAACAAATTTAATAAACTACACTAGTTTTGTTAAATAGAGTGGGACCCCGGTATACTGTATAATTATTCTTTCAAGTACAGAAGAAACTACCTAGCACTGTTTTGCCTGAGATAGGCTATGCAAGGAGACAGGTTAAAAATGGAAAACATGATACGTAATTTTACCTCCATGCTTTAGATATTACTCTCAAGTTGTAAGAGTATTGGTTGAAACCTCATAAGTCACTGCTTGATTTTGCCATTTTAACAGAACCCACATTCAAGCAAACTCATGGTTTTAGAAGATGCAGATACACTTAATCTGAACACAAAATTATGATGTGATACAAGTTCCCAAACATTTGGACTTTGTCAGTGTCTACTACCACACAACCACTTTAAGTAAACAATGAAGAAAAAACGTCATTTATTTTTAATGGCAAAGACTGCTCTGACAGAATGTTTCCACCCGTTTTACAGCGGCTGACAGATTTTGTACAAAGCCTGCTGGAGCAATTGGGCATACTGCATGCAAGGAGCTCATGTGCACTCAGCAGCGCTACATGGGGGATTTGCTTCATTGCTGCATATCTGCCTTCCATGTCCCAAGAGCAGCAAGATCAGCCCAAGTCCAGTTGACAGATGTTTATTGATGAACATTGCTCTTACATGCACAAGTCAGAGGCAAGCAATCACACCTGCTGTTGGCCTGCTAAGGCATGTTTCGTTTGACAGCACATCATTTTAGAGTAGCTATCAAAAAAACAATGATTTTGTCTTACAATTACAGCTTTTTGTTCATTTGTTTGTTTTATGAGAAGATTCGTAGCAAGGGGAAAACCTGGCTTTACAACAGCTGTCCCCGAGCTACAAGTTGATCTATCACCCCTCATCTACATGAAGAATAACCTAGCATTATTCTATATGTTTGTGAGAGGGAGCCAGGAGGTGTGCCCCAGAGGGCACACCCAAAGATACTTTATTTTAGGGCTGTGTTAAGTGTCCAAAGATGTGAGCACTGCATGTGCCTGCCTCCAGGTCCCCTTGAACACGTAACATGTTGACCTCTGCAGATGCATAGTCAGCTCTGTGCCAGGCACACAGCAGGTCCCATGACCCTTGACTTCAACCTCCCTTAACGTAGCCAGGAAATTTGCTTTAAACATTATTTCTTGGGATTTTCCTTTATGAAGAGTGGATCTTTTGGGAGAAGCTTTCAATGAGAAGGAGAATAGACTGAGACAGAAAGATATTAGCTACTTGTCTAAGGTCATGCAATAAATCAATAGAAGAAGCTCAAAAAGAGGAATCCAGAGGCTGACTAACGGAGGCTAGCAGAGTCACAATCCTTTGCTTTAACCACGAGATAGTCTTCAACCCAGAACAGCATTTGTTTGTGTACAGCACTCCAAAAAATACAAATTAAAAATAAAAGGAAAATGATACAAAGAAGGTTGCCCAGTAAAAAGAGATTTAACCCAGTGCCCTACGTCTGTGTTTTAAGGGCTCTCATGGGAGCCACAAATCAGAGCTGTGAGATTATGTGAAAGGGAATGGCATCATAAGTATAACTCTGATGTATCATAAAAGTAATAGAAAAGCCCAGTGGGAGGGAAAACTTTTGACTGGATCCACTCGAATCCTTTCAAATCAGGAGCAGTGTGGACTATCCTGCTATCATTGGGAATTCAAGTACTTGGGACTGCAAGCACTTTCTAAATATTTGAACAAGGTGAGAGGAACTAGAAGGCTAAATTCAAATTTATGCTCGTTTATATTCTTCCTTTAATCTTAGCTGTGCTAGGGTGGCCTATGTATTACCATGTTGAACTTTGATTTAGGGAAAATGCTGGTTAAAACATCTGCTGTTCTGCTAAATTGTGCAAAGTGCAGCTCTAAGTCATCTGTCAGCTTTCTCTGCGCTGCCTACTTCTTTCATCCACCTCTCTGGCTTTACCTGACACCTAGATTATGAGTATTTTCATAAAATAGAAATATTTTAAGCTCCTCTACACCTTGCCCATGCCACCTAGGATTTGACCAAGATTCCTCAGGGCTCTTCTAAAAAACTGTATCACTGCGGTTATCAAACAGTGCTTTCTTAACCCCTGTACTGCACATATATTCTGGTTTTGTATGCATGAAAAGCTCTGCTGACAAGATTCTGCTTTCCTTTGTATCATTATATATAGCACATAAAAAAAATTGGACTTCCTTTCTTTCTTTATTGTTATTTTTAAATTCAGCATCAGTGTTCTTATTTAGCAGAAGAAATAATCACATCACTGCCACTCTACCAAGATACCTAACTCATTTTGAAATGGAAAAAAGGACGACCTACTATATTGCTGCCTCCAGCTGAATTCAGCAGAAGTGTTCTTCTGCATCTAGAGACTTGGATAATAAAATGGGTTATTTATTGGCAGTGGGTGATGTGTGGACGATTACAGTCCGATAGGTATTTGAGTATAAAGTCCAAAATTGCAGAACAAAAGCTGTTTTCTATTCACATTTGGCTCAAAATACCTCAAATGAAGTGGACCACCCACAGTCTGACACTTCAAGCTGCAGAGCACTGAATCTGCTGAGAGCCAGTCACAAAACTTGATTCTGTAAGATCATGCTAAACCCAAAGCAAAAAATTACCTGACGAGTGTATTAAAGAAATGACTATATCATATGTCAGATAGGAGTATGTGCAAATTAGAATAGGACCTTTTGACTAAACTAAACTTATCCACAACAGAAGGGCAAATAAAAGCCCCTATCATTTCAAGGATAAGTTCTGCTACAATCAGGAAGAGCACCATAAAGAAGCTTGTTTTATAATAGATTAAGGCTGGAGATAAAGCAAAGAACCCACCACTCCCACTGCCTTAATTATTAACTCAAGTGTTAAACTCAGAGACCCTAAAACATTCTTCTGCTTTTCAATTATGACAAAGATGTAATTCTCATGGGGGACTGGTCAATATTTAGCACATACTTTGTCCTTGTATCTCCTGGGCACCCTGCTCTGGGTGATCCTGTTTGACCAGGCAGTTGGACCAGGTGGACCCAGAGCTCCCTGCTAATGCCAGCCATGCTGTTGTTCTGTGAAGAGTGATACTGCACTGAAAGAATGGAGATAAAGGAACGTGCCTTGCATCATAACGTAAAGCTGGTCTGAAAGAATGTGAACACAGTATGAAAGTATTACACATAAAATAAACAATAGAACTGAAATTCATCGGTCATCACCAACCCTAACAATCTGGATTGTATTTTTCAGAAGCAGTGGATAACACAGCTGCTGCTCCTAATGTTAGTTGTTGTTTTTTTTTCCTTTCTAAAGCATGGATGTGTATGATTAGTCTTATTAACTTAATCTTGCCTGCTGAACTCCTTGATGTGTACTTACCTCTGGCAGGGAAACCACTTATGAGCTTGAAGCTGAGCCCATGCTAAGGAATACCATTAGATCAAAGCTCATAAAATCAACATTTCTACACACACAGAAAGTTCTAGTTGTAATTTGGCTTTCAAATCTACTTTAATCATTGCTGCCAAGAAACAGAAAATACGTAACTAAATAACTCTTCTTCACTATAAGTCCAGTCCTGAAAATTGCCGTATAGTCCTCTTATGCACACACGCTACAGAAAAATGAGTTTCTTATACCACAGTTGTAGGGAAATGTATACGTAGTTTTCTCTTATTTCTCCGAGAGAGTTCCAGGAAGCTACTAGGAAGCCAGAGATGCACCAACAGCTGCTGTACATGAGTACATCTCACTGTATGGGACCTGAGGAGAGACTTCCTGCATGATCCAGATTTACAGTGCATGAACTGTGGAGCTCGTGTATGCTAATGCACTTGGCACATCCAGATTTCCAGATGTCCAGCAACTCTGTCAGAGCAGTAGGACTGCTAGAGGGTTGAATATTTTGGATGAATGCACAAAATCCATAGTGGAACAAAAAAATGTTAAAGCTAAAATGAAGGGCATGCTGAAAGGACTATGGATCCATAGTTGCTCTCAGTCTATTTTACATATAAATCCTCTGCAAATATTGAATTTAGTCATAGCAGAGTGCAAGCATAGTCTTTTTTTTCTTTTGGCCTTTAATGGGCATTACAAAAATGCCATATCAAGCATCAAGAAGTAGAAAAGATAAAGTGTTCAAGACTCCTAACTCATCATACCATAGTCCATTTTTCAGTGTTTGTGCACATTTGGCTGGGTTTTACTGTCAGACTATCTTCTCCATGAGACACAGACTCTTTTTCAAGTCTTTTGCTGTTACAAGCATTGTATCATTGTTTCAAGTTTGAATTTTTCTCTAAAATGTAGTTTTTGTAAAGAAAAACAAAAGTAATGCATTAGCTGCAAGCAGATATCAGCTTCATAGAATCATAGAATGGCTTGGGTCAGAAGGGACCTCAAGGATCATCAGGTTCCAGTCCCCCTGCCACAGGCAGGATTGCCAGTTGATGGATTTGTCCTTCAGTCACACACAACCCATCCTAACATGTATCCAGCCCCATAATTCCCACAAACTGCTCAATGATCCTGAAATTGTTGAGCTCTTCTTAGACTCTCTGCAAGTGCTCCAGCTGGATCCTTCAGAACATACTCCAAAAGGAAACCTATCTTGACCTTCCTCTGGAGGGACCCACCAGCCTAACTGGCTTGTCCTTGCCAGATATATTAATTTTTTTCCCTTATTCATCCTATGGGGATGCTTTGTTTGAACAGACTAGATTCTGTAGAGAAGCAAGACTAAAATGAACTTTACTAGTCAATGCAAGACACGCATAGTAAACATAACAGGTTCTATATGGACTTCCTAAATGCTTTACACGTGACCTTTAGAGTTGTCTATAATCCTCTTCCAATTCAAGCCATTTCACTGTACACCATTCTGCCATTGAGCAATGTGTTTTGACTGGAGTTAAACTTATATCTGTCTCCCGTGTGTGTATGGGTTCATGTCAGGCAGATGAGAGTCACCACTCCAAACTCTCATCACATAAATCCCTGGTTTGTCATCTTTGTCCCTGCTGGTCTTTCTGTTTCTTTTTAAAGAGAGAGTGATCTTGGACAGAGGTATTCCTTCTAGCAAACTAAAGCTATTCCTGTAGTTTAGAGTGCAATGGAGTTAAAGGTCCCTCTGTGTCCCCTGTCTGCTGAACAAATAGCAAAGCTTGTCAGCAAAAGTAGCATTCCACATACCTTGAGCAAGTCCAGGCTTTGAACGTATTTAGCAACTACTTCCAGATACGAAGCAGAACTAATAAATTACCACTGGACAGATTCCCCAAATAACCGCCCCATTCCCCATGTATTATTCTTATGCCTGTCAAGAGTTTAAGACACTCCCTCACTTGCACACTGCTGATACCAGAGAAAACAAGCTGAATTCAGTGTGTATGTGAAAACCGTTTCCTCGGGCAAGTGATTATGGGCTCTGCCGCTTCTCTTGAGTGGTAATGGAGTCCCTAATTGCTCTCATGGCTGATTATGCTGTTCCTGGTGTTTCATTTTCAAGGTACTTAAAGTTCAGGTAAATCACACTTACCACATGACCTCTCCTATTTTATGGCTTTTTTCCTTCTTTTTTTTTTTCTACCGTGGAAAGGCAAAGTCATATATGTTTCCTTTGTGCTGCTTATGTCTGCATTAGCTACAGCTTTGTAAGTGGAAAAACACAAGACATTATTATTTTGAAGCTATTATATTGTTGTTAAATTAATATTTTGTGGAAGTACTTTGCTGTTTAGCAATATATATAAACATGTGTTTATAATTAGGCCTGTGCTTGAAAACTTTCTGAAAACAAAGGTCTAATGCTCAGCAGCCTTTGGATGTTCATCCAGCTTTCTAAAATTACTTAAAATATTCTGGTGCAATCTTGATTTCCTTCTGTGTTTCTTCATCCTGCTCTGGAAAATGTATGCCTGTTTACAGCATTTGCTGCCATAACCTCTCTGTAAACAACTTGGTAAAGCACTCATGCAGTGAAGCACACAAAGTCCCAGTGCAATCATCAGCAGTGATGCCCCTTCTCAAAGCACAGATACAAATTCCAGGGATCTTTTGCTGCTTGAGAGAAGACATTGGCAAGATGTACAGAGAGACAGTTCACTCAACTGTTCTTCCTGCAGTGAAAAATCCTAAGGTATTTAACAACAGTGACATTTTAACAGTTTTATGTGGTCCTGCAAGAGGAAATGTTATCCTAGTGCAAGGTTCTAAAGCTCTGCTGCAAAGACAGCCCCTCTCTGCTATACTCTGGGGGCTTACAGAGCCACTTACACACAACCCTACTGAATGTCTGTAGGCTTGTTGACTTTACATATGCTATACTTATTAGGAATTTTCCATTCAAGCTTCAACTGCACGTAAAGTTAGAGAACACCATTAAGGTTAATATGGATGTTACAACACCTTGGCCTACTTCTCCAGAAACATTTGTTTCATTTAACACAAGAAGCAACACCCTCTCTTCCACAATGTCAATAGGCATGGCCAGACTATTCCACAGGTTTTTGCTCAGGGCAACCTACCCCAAAAGCTTGATGGAACACAGCAAGAAGACTTGTTACAACTTCAATCCACATTTAGATTCCTGACCACCTTCTAACACAAAGTACCCATACAAGAAGTGAACAGAGCAGAAGGCATTTGGCTGTCAAGGGGCAGGGATGGGATGGCCATTGCTTTGCAGAGCTATAATAAAGCTGAGGTTAAAGATCAAGTGTAGTTGTCTCCTGACACAGGTGAAAAGATTGAGAGACATAATCACCCCTCTGAATAGAAGATAATCCATTTGGGGCTGTTTATTCAGCTTTTGGCACAATGTTAGGAGCCTTACCAGCGAGAACAAAGTCAATGAGAGCTTTGAAGCAGTGGCAGGTATTGCTACAGGAATTAAAACTTTTTTTCAAGTTGCAGTTTTCCAGCAGCTTCTCATCACTTTTTCAGCATGTTATCTTTCATATTCTACTGTGGTAGAAGATGTGATTCATGATACAAGATAGGAAACAGACAGCAGCAGGTGGTTCTAAAGCACCAAAATGCATACGGAGGACTGCAGTTATGTGAGCTTAGAATCCAGGATTTTTTGAAGCCTGAAGAAATACCCACTGAAAGTCATGTGGAGCTGAGCATCTAAATCTCCTTAGAAGTCTCTTTGACACCTTTAACCATTACCCTATTTTACACCTGAGAAAGCTGAGTGTGATTTTTACAAGTCAGATAATAATCAGACAATTATTTACCTACTTGATCTTTGCAGTTGGTTTCAAAAACTCTTATATTTACTCATTATTCAAAATTACAACAGTGTTTCCTGAGTCTGTAAACCACCTGAAATTCATCTGAAGTGAAGAAAATTACATCCACATTGCATTATTTAATTAAATTCCTCTTTTTTGAGTCACTAATTGAATAGGCAGCAAAGTGGCAATGCATTTTAAATTATACATTTATCAAAATTTAAAATGTTGAGTTATTTTTTAAATTGAATTATCAACTGTATTTGATTGCAGGGAATTCCTGTGCTGACAGTATTTGAACAGGCAATAGAATAGTATCTAACAACATCTATCTATCCAACAGTAGTCTAACATACATTCCAAAAAAGTATGTCATATCAATGTGGAAGCATTAGGGAAAAAAAGGAAACAGAAAAAAAAAAAAAAGGGGGGGGGG